>BDJD01010560.1:36690-52659 GCA_002564525.1 Rosa multiflora
ATTTAATAGTAAGGAATCCAGCTCTTAAGACTAGAAAAGCCAATGCATTTTGAAGAAGCCAGAATAGGAACACCCTGTTCATTTTCGATAACAAAACCTGCTATACGCAGTTGATCATGCTTAAAGAACAATGAAAAGTGATCTTTACTGACTTTTATTTGAGGTACCTATGAGAATTTATATAGGGGGACAAAAAACTACCAAACATTTCATTGAGGAAAAAAAAAAAAAACCACACCATACCCGACAAGCTAGGTCGGGGAAGAAAAAGAAACCAACCCAACTGGGGTTTATTAATTAGGAAACACAAAAAACTAGCTAAAAGCAAGTAAAGAAACACCCAACACACAATTACAACATGAAGCGTAAAGATCATAAGGTCTGGAGTTAATACGTGAGAACAGCTTGCCTTGCTTTCGAAATACTAGAGCTGCATTCCCCTGTTTTCTTCTCCAAAGCCTCAATTTTATCCAAATACTTCTTCAGGTCAAGCTTAATATTCTTGATTGCCACTTCTACACTTCCACCATTTGCAACGTTCGTACTTGAAGCAAGGAGAGATTCAATGGAATTTACTACCTTACCGATGAGATCTTTTATATCCCCCATTTCTTTTATGGTATGTATAGCTCCTTCCTTTATTGTGTTCATTGCATCATTCTTCAGCACAAAATCATTTTGACATACTTCAAGGCGGAAGCTACTCCAGTCTATTCCTACAATACCAGAGACATCAAGGAAACATGCTGCTTTGATTTTCAAATCCCCAACTATATCAGACGAACCAACTCCAATAGATTTTACAGAATAAAACAACAGAAAAATGAAAAGGAGGCACTTAGCACCCATGGATATATAATTCAAGAGCTTCCTCCAACGATCAATACTCTTCTGATCCTTCCCAAGCTTCTCTTGTTCATTGCGACATTTGTCAAACATTTCTTCCTGCTTCTCAAGCAAACAGTGAGCCTTTTCGATCAACTTTTCACCAGAGTAGTCATTGACGTTAGACGCCATAATGTCACTCAATATATTCGAAATCATCTTGGCCTCCTCCCTTCCTACTCCATGTTTACTCCCCAAGCTGCTGCACTCTTCAATCGCATGTTCGATATGTGAATGGCTCCGACGAGCTGAATCTAGAAACTTTTCCAGTTCAGTAAAGAATTCCAGCAGCTCCAAGCTGCTGCTCAAGTACTCCTTCACCACAAGCTTATAGCTGTCGTCCACCATTGGAATGGTCTTACTCTTGAAATCCAAGATCGCGCCAGCGGTTTTTTGCCCCAAATCAGACATACTTGTCAGCACATTGTCCAAAACATCCAAGGAAAGACCTCCATTATATTTGGTAATGATCTCATTGGTACCCAGGGAAAGACCTCCATCCTCAAATTTGGTAACGATTTCATCGGTACAAGTTTTGAGGCTGGCATCATTGAAGGACTGCAACTTTGCATCATTCTTGCAGTCCTCCTGATTTGCTGCCATCAACCCTAGATGTTGCATTACGTTCTTGCATGCCCACAAAGCATTAGTTAGTTGCGTTGGAATAATTTTCGTTTTCGTTTCCTTCATTGCCAGAGAAAGTCAAGTTGGATCTGTTTTCCTGAAATAGCAAGGGCAACTCTAAAGTTAATTTAGTGTCATTTCAAGTGGTCACTGAGTGCATGCAATAGGAACTTATTAGCTAGAAAATTACACTCTATACTAAAACCCAAAGGAAAAATCATTGTTCATTCTGCAAAAGAACAAACTAAGTGAATAGTGCACTGATCCTTCTACCCCTGGAGCCTACAAGATCCAATAAACTGGTTGAATTGATTCCTCTACTAATTATAGCAATGTATGCCAATTATATATAACCCTTCTTTGTTTTAGTTGGTTGTTTCAGTTCCTGTTTCTTTCTCTGTTTGTTCCAGCTATGGTGATTATGGGATAGAGCCAATAGAAATTGGGTTTGTTACTGCCTTCCGCAGATCCTAGAATAACCAATTTGTAGTTTTGTACATATATAGTTCTGTAAAAACTTAGTTAAGATTTTTAAACTTCGTTGCGACCCAATTTCAATTCAAGCATTATGTTTGTAAATTGTGTGTTGTAGAATATGCAATTGATGTACTTCGAGCTGGGAATCATAAAGTTATTTTGCTTCTGACAATTGAAACCGTAATTACTATTCAAACACAATTCATTGTAGAAAGAACAAATTCCAAATTTTAAAGAATAGTTTTTGCAGGATTTAGTAGTACGTATAGGAGTTTCATTGGGCTAATGAGGTTAGTTTCATGCCTTTTTTTGGTTTTGGTCAATGGTTGATTGTATTAGAAGATCCAAAGGATCAAACCGAATAAAGAAGAATCTGGTGGCTTGAGAGGAAATTTGGTTTGTGGAGATGGAGGAGGAGGAAACGTGGAACGGAGAGAAGGTGAAAGCGGTGACGATGAACAGAGAACTCTCGGTGAAGGTGGATATGGGAGTGGTGGTGTTGGACTCTCAAAATGGCAGATCTAGAGTAGATTTCTAGAGAGAAGGAGGAGCCTATTCTAGAAAGAGCGAGAGAGAGAGAGAGAGTGTGGTTAGTATCATGTCCTGATATTGTGGTTTTTTTTTTTTTTTTGGCAGTATAGCAACTTTGGCTGAACATTATAGAAGCTTATTGTCTCAGTTCTCAGATTTGTTAAAAGAACTTGGTGCAATGATGTCCTTTCCTTTAAATGGATGAACCGTCACAATAGAATACGATTAGTACAAATTTGAGAAAAAAACCAAGCAATCCCGCAGCATCGCGCGGGGAGGTACTAGTAAAATTTAATGAAATTTTCATTATTGACAAAAAATTCTAAAAATAAATAACCTGTGTTCGTTAACTGCTAAATTAAAATAGTAAATACAATGATTTAGAGATATTGTGAAATCTGACCTCTAACCAAGAAGAAGAAGAAGACCTTTGGAGCTTTGGATCTAGCTGAAGAGCAAGTGATAAAAAGAGAAGAAAGCTAGCTAGTTCATATATGAGAGTGTGGCTTATATAGTAGCGGTCCGAGGTTCTGATTAATGGTTTATTGGAAATACCCACCGGCATCCAATGGTCACGGAATGCATGGGCTGTTGACATGTCAACGTCAACCCCAGTCAATGAAGACCAAAAAGAAACAGAACTTGCCGAGGAAGGTAATAGGGTATTGATTCTTCACAACCGACAAATTTTATCCTTCTCAGTGGCGGATTTAGAATATAATAAAATAGCAAGCTGTATATATTCTCTTGATAGAATACTCTACAACATTTGATTTTAAACATTTAAAGGACAAAAATTTATACTTAAGGACATTTTATCTTTAAGAGAGGCGAATTTAGAATATAATAAAAACTAGTGAACCACTATAATCTGAAAAATAATTATAAACTTGCCGAGGACGACGGCAATAGAGAAAGCAAAAGGCCAAAATTAAAGGAACAATTAAAGCAGCATTTCTTTCACCACTGTAAATCATTGACTGTATATATTTAGAAACAGAACTTGCCGAGGAAGGTAATAGGGTATTGATTCTTCACAACCGACAAATTTTATCCTTCTCAGTGGCGGATTTAGAATATAATAAAATAGCAAGCTGTATATATTCTCTTGATAGAATACTCTACAACATTTGATTTTAAACATTTAAAGGACAAAAATTTATACTTAAGGACATTTTATCTTTAAGAGAGGCGAATTTAGAATATAATAAAAACTAGTGAACCTCTATAATCTTTTTTTTTTTTTTTGAGAAGAGAACCACTATAATCTTGTAGTGTCAAAATAAGTCAAATGAGATGACCATTAGATACATGGGCATTTCGACATTTGGTGTTTAGATGCTTTTACTTGCTGTACTATGTCCATCACAGAATGACGAGTCTAAGCACCATCTAATACCAACCATAACTACTTTTACTTCTTGAATGATTAGCTAAAAGAAGAATTGCTGTTATTGATTTAACTCGTTTTGTCAAGGAGAAGGAATTTAAGACCTTCCATCAGGGAAGAAAAACACCAGTAGAACACATGCTAGTTGAAGCTCCCTGATTTCCCCCATTGACTGACACATGTAGAGACGAACCACACAAAGAATCTTGGGAGTGTTCTCTTATAATTACATTACTGCACATCAGTAACTCTAACATCAGATTTAAATTACTATCGTACAAATACAACAAGCACACTCCGCAAACTGGCTACCACGACAGAACACTAACTCAGCGGCTTTACGCAGGCATGCAGCAATCTCAAAACAACATATTTTCCCTCCAAGGGACTCATGAATGATGAAAGTGATTCAGCAAGAATCCCCAGCAGCCGGTCGGTATTCTTTAAACTGAAGAGACTATTGAAGGATGTATAAGTTTTTCTCACCCTTCAGACCAAAAAAAGTTTTTCTCACCCTTTTTTCAATGAGCCACTTCTAGACCTTTTAAACTCCCATGGTGGTAGGCAGCCTTTATAATGCGAATGTAGAAATAATGACGACATCGATACCTCCCTCTGAGGCATTGAGATTGATGACAAGCAAGTGAAGGCACTTCTTAGTCTCTTTTTTTCACTTTCATATCCTGGGAAATTGGGGTCATGTGGAACAGTGGTCGACTTAAGGGCATCTGGGAGTATACAGTTGCAAAATGAACCTACAATGAAGTAGAAAAGAATAAAATAAAAAAAGAAGCATAAATTTGTTCCTAATTATATATTGTTCAAGCTTGACAGAGAATATTCGTTTAAAAAGGTGACCCTCATGGCATTTTTGAGCAAGTCATGAAAGCTTTGATCACTTAAAAGTAGCATTGGCAGTGACAAAACTAACCCAAAATACTTTTCGTTCAAATATCCTTTTGGGTCAGTTGATAGAACCATTTGGTTTTCAAGTGTCCAAGGTTGTGTGAAAAAGTGTGATTAATGAAACTCAAACCACAAAGAAACAGCATGGTGAGACATTTATCATCATATACCTATTTTCGCGAGGCGATTGACCCATTTTGGTGTTGATTTTCCAGTCAGCTTATAACATATATCTTGACAGAAATGGTTGCAGTTCTTAACAATCAAGTGATATGTGTCACCATTGTAGTTTGCAGATTGACGCTCCATGAACTCTCTAACCTGGAAAGGATCCAAGCATGTTGTGCCGATGAAAATTGACCTTCTAAACTTGAAGCCAGGGCATTGTCGAGGTTCAACCTCAAAGACACCACTTGATGAGTACTCATGGGCTCCAAAGGCATATTCTACACCATAGACTGTATGTATGCAAAAATGATTGATGAGCAACTTTATCATATTGAGAAAAAAGAGATTCAGTTTGCAACATAAACTCTTTCAATGACCTGGATTTTCAATGGATATGTGTGCAACTTGATACACAAGTAAATTTCGATCCTTAAGTTATATCCAAGCAGGGAGCACAGGTATTCATGCTTGAGTAAGTAAGAGCAGAAGCAAGGCATATTTTCAGTAGGACTAACCCCATGGAACAATATGATATTTAAACACCTTTGGAAATGAAGCAAAATCAATTCAGAAAAATATTTCAATAATCATTTTCAAACATCAAACACTGTCATATCGTTATAGGTTGAAGCAGCTGTAACCAAATTGGATATGAGTTGTGTTGAAATGTGAAAATAGTTGTCCTACAACTCAGCTTTTGAGGATTGTGGTAAACAAATAAATTCTATCTTGGTATCATATCATAGAATGAGATCTGGAATTTCAATTCCTAAAAAGGTAACCACTTATATGATATTTAAGATAATGGGTTCTAGGTGATCACTATGATGTCAGACAGAATGTTTAGAATATAATCTGTTCACCAGCTTTTGAAAACAGTGATAAACCAGCAAACATTGTCGAGATGTCATGGTAAAAAAAAGGTAATTTATATATATTTTTTATGATCAATGCATTCAGCACTCCACTTAAAAGACCAAGAACATAATGCATTTAAAATTCAAGACAAGCCTTACAAAATTATGATAACCTACAACTCCAATCTTAGCTTCTTTTGCAAACACTCAAGAAAAAGTGATTATAGCTCGTGTAAATCTACTGGTGAATAGCAGGTTCTTACTGTTTTCAACTAGGAATTGAGCATTACCAGCTCTACTAATTAATTCTTCTATCAAGGCTTACCTCATATGGAATTATGTATAAAGAGAAAAAAAATAAGCAATACCAAGGTAAAAGTATGCCTGTTTAAATTCATTGATCAACAGTTATACATCATCAGATAACTTTGCATGGGCAGAGGAAGTCATTTTTCAAAACAACACTGATATTAGAGATATGAATAATGATAAGGGTATGCTAACCTTCCACCCCAGAGTGAAAGATACCAACACCTGCCCAATAAACATAGCCATTTGCAGGTGTCAAGTCATAAACATTTAGATAGACAGGTACGTTTCCTGGACTGCAGTCTGCTGCCTTCAAATTTGGAAACATGCAAAAACGTGAAGCTGATTTCCCTCTCAAACATAGAGGCATGATAGAGTGCCAGCCATCCTTTGGTCCTGATTTCATGCTGAAAGTGAAACCAGGATCAATAAATAATTAATTTGGACCTGCAGATGTGGACAAACGTACAAAAGTAAGAGCTTGAAATAGCGCTTGTAATCATAATACATCAAAGATCAGAGTTGGTGTTATTGGATTCCACTGTTTGATATTGTAAAGTATTTTGTTTTATTTTTGTGAGAGAACTCAAATATGTTATTCTATCATCTTCTTAAACAATTGGAGCCTTGTTTCAGAAAAACACCTCATGATATAGGAGAAGAAATCTTCTGCGATCCTTGGTCATTTAAAGTTTTTATTTTAGTCGATAACAAGTTCATAAATCCAAAATTTAGTTCTGTTGCACGGACGTATAAATTCCATAACTTTGACAGAGTTTACAGTATATGCCTTGAGATAAATAACCACTACCTCACCAGCTCAGCTTTAAACCACTGTTTGCACCAACACTACTCTAATATATTGTTTTATTTATGTCAATTTGCCATAACACAAAATGCATAGAACTTACCATTTATGTTATCAGTAATACAAATCCTGCAAGACTACAGTATATTGCTATATAGCTAACTGGTCATATATTAGACACCACACGAACAAATCTCAGAGGTTTCTATCTCTCAGTGTTAAGGAGTTTAACAAGTCCCAAACAGGAGGTTTTCAGCAATCGGAAACTTGTTTACTTTAGAATATGCACCTGATAAGTATCATGAAATTTCATGTAGATGGGAGATCCCCATTGGACCTGAAGGGAGTAAATGAGGATCTAACTAATCAGGACCATACAATTGCTTGTGAAGGAGTTTAACAAGTCCTAAACAGGAGGTTTTCAGCAATCGGAAACTTGTTTACTTTAGAATATGCACCTGATAAGTATCATGACATTTCATGTAGATGGGAGATCCCCATTGGACCTGAAGGGAGTAAATGAGGATCTAACTAATCAGGACCATACAATTGCTTGTGAAGGAGTTTAACAAGTCCTAAAGAGGAGGTTTTCAGCAATCGGAAACTTGTTTACTTTAGAATATGCACCTGAGAAGTATCATGAAATTTCATGTAGATGGGAGATCCCCATTGGACCTGAAGGGAGTAAATAAGGATCTAACTAATCAGGACCATACAATTGCTTGTGAAATATTGCAATTCATCCGTCACAAGTTGTGCATAGAACTTCACATTTTCAGCTTCTCTATGACTCTATTATTGCTGGGATCAAGAGAGTAACAACTATAATTTTAAAATTCATTCTTCATTTAATTAGTCCTCAAGACCTATATCTTGAATGAATAGATGCGTGGTCCATCATTCCTCCCTTGGAATCTGCTGTCTAACCCCATTTTGATCGCCATTCATCTAGAGGACCACATCACCCACGAGACAATCATATACTACTTGGCCTCAATATAGTAAACCCAGTTTAGCTCCCATTCATTACCATCACTGACTCTCTATGAGAGCATCAACTTGAATCAGTCTGATGCATTACCATACACCAATGCCTATAGTTATCCACACAAGGGAGTCCAAATACCAATGGCAAAAAATAATAAAAAAGAGTCAAATTGCCGAAATTTCCTGCCTTCAAAATCCCCAGTTTCCTAGTCATTTGTTCGTTTACAGTAGGACCAATAACTTCAAGCTTCCTATATCATTTAAGACAGCCAAATTGCTAAAACACACACTCAACTGTAAATGCACGTCTTTGATTGCTCGATATCTTCAAACTACTAGTCCAGATTACATGCAACTTAAAAGTTTCATACTTTAAAATTAACCCATCAACAAATGATGCCCAGAAGTGACACATTTACTCAGTTACTCATTAAGAGCAGCCCAGAAAAGCATAAACAGATAAATCTTTTGAAGAACCATATCAGATTCACAAGGAAACACATGAAGTAAACAATCAAAGAAGAAAATCAAGAATGTGCAAGCTAAAGAGAAACGCCAAAACCGAATCAAGAACTGCCAAACTTGACAAAACAATCCACACCCATCAGACAGAAATGAAAACCCAGAAAGACCCACTAACCTGTTTGAAGAATGAGGGTCATCAGAGAGTGAAGCAAATGCAGCCACCAAAACACAAAGCGGCCATTTTCAAAATTCAAAAAGAGAGTGGAGGAGGACTGTGTGTGCCTGAATGTGGGCACATTGTTTGTTTTTGTTGTTTGTGGCAGAAATGAAAGCTGGCCAGAGTACAGAAACTCAGAAAGTGAGAAACTAGTGTCCTTTGTGGAACCCAATAAGGAAAAGAGATGGAAAGAAAGACAAGAATGAAAGTGAGTAAGGAAAAAAGGATAATGCTCAAAATTTGGTATTGCGAAAATTCTTCAGTGCACGGCGGGTGCTAGTGCACAGCAATGTAAGCCGTACGATGGAAATGCACATCCTGTCTCAGCCGTCCGATACGTGCGTTAAAGGTGAAACCGTGAAAGTGAGAAACTAGTGTCCTTTGTGGAAGAATGAAAGTGAGTGAGGAAAAAAGGATAATGCTCAAAATTTGGTATTGTGCGTTAAAGGTGAAACCGTGAAACAAATCTTGTCTCTATTATTTTGACCGGCTCGCTTTACGTTTCTCTGTGCCTCTTCTATTTTGGCAAGCACTATTGGGTCCCTTCTAAGAAGAAATTTGACCAAAATTGAAAAGTACAGCTTCATTTTTTTTTTTAAATCTTGTTACACCGTCGGTGCATAGAACAATTTCCAATACTTAAGTTGAAACTTGAAACAAAATAATCCAACCACATTAAAAATTGATTTTGAGTCTTTCATTTGTTACATATAAAAGCATCTCTGATTATATAAAAAAATTTGTGTTAAATTTGAAGTTGAAGGCTAATGACATTTTACTATACTTTAAATTCAACATATGGGTCCAATTGATATATTATTTTATAGAAGAGGTTGAGAACCATTCAAATGAAGACTTCATGAGAACATTCTAATTAACGGTTGTGAGACTCATTTTTCGATTACATATCGACAAATCAATCGTTAGATATTTAGATATTCATGATTATATCAGTTCTACAAATTTTCAACCAAATTGGGGTACCGAACTAAAACAAATCTATAGACGAATAAAATCTGTCAAACATGAACCTTTTATGTTTATATTATGAATGTTTTAGCTATTTCCAGTTTGGTTGAAAATTTGCAGAGATTATCTACTAATGAATCTAACTGTTGATTTGCCGAAATGTGATCGAAAAGTAGATCTTACCGCTGTTAATTAGAAAGTCATCATTATAATAGTCTTCATCAGAGGGCCACCCATTATTTTATTATTATCAATAGCTTCTTCAAATCTTCTCTGATCACATCCTCTCTAAGACAAGGGTCATCCAAACTCAGCCTTGCTCCATTATCAAGTTCTGGGTAGGAATGCCCCTCATTCAAAGTGTTCATTGATAGATCTGAAATGCCCCACAAAATCTGAAAACAGTGCCCACCCAGATCCCAAAATCCCTAATTTGACGCTGCAAATTAAAAGTTGCACTCGACTTTAAAATATCTACTCTTATTCAAATATATTGATCCAGAGAATAATGAAAAGAACTATATTAAAAATATGATAAATCAATGCCCGATCTATTTCAATATAACAAAAACAAAATGCAATTACTATGACCAACATTGAGCGACTATTTCATCATAATGAGCTGTATCTTGATGTCTACAAGTACATATGAGTCCTACAATGTATCCTGTACTAATGTACCAGTTCAAATTACCTGTTAGATGCGTAGCTGATGCTAATATTCTTATTATGTTAATAATCTGCACATATAATATTGTACACAATTATTGCACAACATTCTCATAAATTGAGTTCTGAACATTTTTGTTGGTCATATAGGAAACAGAAGTTGTCTTGACAGCATTACCTTTGAGAAAAAGAAGTATTTTGTTTATTCTATTGGTGGATTTGGATGGTATCATAAAAACTGGCATCCTCCATGATCATGCTTAAGATACTGGTCAATCATGGAAATGATTCAAATGATTAGTACTCATCCTTTTTTAATTAAGTTGTGTTGTAAAAGCATTGACTAGACTAATGAGTTATGGCAGGACGGCATGCACCTAATCCAATGGGCACAGTCAAAATTTATTTACAAAAATAGATAAATTTTTGCCGAAGTAAAAATCTCCAATAAAAATAAATAAAATAAAATATATGCGCAGCTATGAATTACTTGCATTAAAAGCCGTCATAAAAAATAAAATTGAATATATTTCAAATGTGATCCCCCATATTATTAAATGTATCGGAAAGTCAGGAGTGCAGTGAGTTTATGTTGCCTTGAGTGGGAGTGTGTTCCATGCACCGTCATTGCACGGTGCATGGGTACTTGCAAATGAATGGATGTATTTTTTTTATATTAAAATATATAAATGAGTGGATTAGATGAGTGGCTGGATTAGATGGTGCATACAATCCTCTCCAGCCTTGAGCCTCCAAATTCTTGAGGTCATTCTAAGCTGCACTCTTCTAATTCTGTCTTTCTGAATCAGAGTTGATGTTTCCCTAACTTGGCTCTAGCATCAAATCAGATTGCTCCATTGTGTTTTGTAGTCGCTTCACAATCCTGCTTCTCAATGGTTCTCCCTAAGCTACATTGTTCTAGTTTTTCCTTTGTGAATCAAAGTTGATGTCTCCCTGGCTTGGCTCTAGCATCCAGTGGGATTGCTCCAATGGCGGATGCAGGATTAGACTTATTAGGGTGGGGGGTGGGGGGGGAATCAAATTGAAGACCTTTTAATTATTCATTTATATGAAATACATGGACGGTTCATCATAATAGCAGTAAGTGTTGTTAGAACCGTCCATTTATTTGATTCAATTAGATAATTAAACGATTTCTGATTCGATTGATTTTTTACAGAGATGATCTTTAAATGCTAATTTAAGATATGGACGGTTGGATTATAAATTTATTAAGTAAAAGTGAGTTAATCGATAACAGGGGTGAATATGCTTGTTCACTCAGGGGTGAACCTAAGAATTGTTCAAAAAAAAAAAGAGAGGAAGAGGATCGCAACCAACAACTTGGAAAGCACATGTAAATAATAATACATCTATAGAAACTAGAAATTATGGTTTTTATGGAGCCCAAGACTGAACTGTCTAATCACCGCCTCAGCCCACCATACCGTGAACCCATCTGCCAATAAATATGGACGTGGAGGCGACAAGAACCTCCATGGAAATTTCAAATTAGAAGGGATTGGGCTTGGCTGACTTTTGTTAGTGAATTGCTTTGAACCTACTATTGCTGCAAGTGATGTTGGATGGTGGCGGCTTTGTGATTTTACATCGTTCTTTGTCGAAATCGGGTTGGGTTCAGCCTTGGTCAACATTGCAGTTGTCGGAGTTGCAGATGATACCTGAAGAGATGGGTGTTAACAACTTCACTAAGGCCATCAATCTTGATGCTAAGTCTGTTTGGGCACCGCTAGTCATGGCCTCCAACATCTCAACGACATCGGTTCTTCTAAATGTCAGTTCGTTGCGGCCCGACAGGGTGGTGATTCAAAGTGGCGACGCCAGGGATCAGATTTAGCTCTAGGTGTCCAAATCAATATGGTTTGCTTCGTATATGGGTTGTGTTTGGACCCAAATTCAACCCCGGTTCTGGGGGATTTCGACGACAAGGGTTCTCTCGTTGTGGTGGCTGTTTGATCGACCAAAGATGATGATGGCGCCGCACTCATGGTGATGTCCAACAGGGTTGCTAGATTTGGGCCTCAATAGGCTTCTTGGGCCTCTAGTTGGTTTTGGAGCCCTAATAGTGTTGGGGTCCATGATGTCTAGTGGGTCTCTTGTCCTTGATGGCCTTCATGGGCTGCTGGTTGGGCTTAAAGCTTTGAAGATAAATTTTGGGCCTAGTTCTCTTGGATCCAAAATGACTTTTGGTTTTTTATACCCACGTTTTAGTTAGTTTTCTACTTAAACTAGCCTATTACTATGCTTACTGGTTCATAGTTGAATAGGCTTGCTTGAATAAGTGGCATGACTTGTCAAATGAATGGTCCTATCCTACGTATCACCGTGGTGAGTTCATCACAACTTCTTGTCTATCTGTACATGATAGCGGAAAGATATGTAATGGTTATTTTGGCCTTACCCCTATATTAATGAAAATCTCTATGATGCTTTTACTCAAAAAAAAAAAGTTTTTCATTCATTTTGTTTTATGTTTGTGGGTCAACAAACATAGTTTTCTGAGAAATTTTATATACACATCTCTTTATATGAATACACATCTTACCTTTTTTTTGTAAACTTTTATATTCCCATTTCACCCCTCAACACCAATAATAATAATAATAATAATAATAATAATAATAATAATAACTATGCAATCTATTGGTGTCAGGTCAAGGCGGTCTGGGCCCTAATGTATTAGGGTATCGAGCCTGTGTAAGGTTGGATAAATTTCTATGAGTCTTCTATGACGTTTCTAGTATCTTGTTTGCACCACAATTGCGTAATTGACAAGTGAGGGCTAATTAAATGATTTCTTTTCTGTAGGAGGCGATGTTTTTCATTCTTGTATAGGCTCGCTTAAATGTGAGTGTCCCAGAGATTTTAATGATCTGCTCTAGCTTAGGTAGATAGTTCGGATTTTCTTGCCGAATTTCTTATGTAAGTTCTTGTAGACTCTAGCCTTTGGCTATTGATCTAATGCATTCAACTTCTATTTCAAAAAAAAATATGACAAGGAGGAGGGCAATAGGCATGTGATGACGACGGAGGCGGACAAAGCGATGCCATGCAGTTGGTAGAATGAGAAAAAAGAGTGACATGATTGATTAGAAGTCCAAAATAAAAAAATTGAAATTCATTACAAATACAACAATAAGAGTTTCAAAGGAAAATTTAAGATCGTATAAGAGATTGGGAATGATCGATTAGAGGAATGACTTAAAACTTGAAAATTGGTTTTTTTTTTTTTTAAATTAACTACCGTATAAAAAGAAACTCCAACTCAGAGCAACTTCACCTATTGAACCATTGATTTTATATGTTTGTTTCCACCTGTTGGGTCTGAGTCACTGAGTCAATTTGAAAATTGACCTAAGTCCCTTTGGGGCAGTTTGTAGGTCAGAAAACTGACCTAGACTCAACGAGTGGAAACAAATAAAAAAGCGGTGAACAATGTTTGAGCTAATGACCCAGTGACCCTGATCGAGTAACCCAGCGGGTGAATTTGCTCTTAAAATTCTCTTAGAATGAAGAGAATATGAAGAAAGAGGCAGAGAACAAATCAAAGAACTAATGCGCACGTAGTGATCAAGGCTAATTTTGGGTCTGCAAATTACACCAGAAACCTAGCTAGATGTTTCAAGTTCTGTTGTTAGTTTGAAGTTTAAACCTATCTTGTAAACTCTTATATATGAATTGCATATATTGATTGTGTACGCTTTGTATAATGAATCACTCAATTTTATCTTTCAATATTGATAATAGTGCATTATAGACTTGGTTTTTGCTTTATATAATTATATATGAATTCTTTCTTTTCTCTCATTTCTCTTAGAAATCACCACAGGTTTGTTGTTTGATATTTGTTATAAGAAAAATTATTTATATTGCAAAGTGAATAGAGATGACATTTGTAAAATAGAGTGGTTAAAACTGTGATTCCAATATGCGGGAGAAAAACTATAAGGTGACCCTCAAGTAATTACATAACATAGCCGGGATGATGAACAATGTCAATTGATCAGAAGAAAGGGACAGAGAAAGAGTATAAAATGAAATATTAGGGGAAAATGGATAAAAAAAAAAAAGGGGATGTGTATTGTAATGGTTTTTTTTTTTTGATGCGAAAAGACTATATTAGATGCGGAAGCCTCTTTGGCAACCAAGGTTTACAACATCAAACAACAGGGCATTAGACGCATTTCTGGGAATGGTGTTCGTCCAGAAAAGGCCGTACGTCTATAGAGGTGTGCCCAAGGTGAGCAATAGAGTCAGCTACAGAATTTGCCTCTCTAAAAATATGTTGGAAAGAAATAGTAGTAAAGTTAGAGGCAAGATGTCTAATATCTTGTATAATCTTGGCAGTCCTCCAAGGGGGGGTAGTTCTTCCGTTGATAGCGTCAATCACTATCTTGGCATCACCTTCAACTTGTGCATTGGTATGATTCAACCTCAAGGCACACTCCAAGCTATTCCTTAGGGAAGTAGCTTCTGCCATCGGTACTGTAGTATTACCGAAACCTTTGGCCGTCGTATACAGGGGTTTACCATCTTGATTGCGGATTACAAAACCCCCTGCCATAGAAGATCCTTTTTTTAATCCGTCAAAATTGATTTTAACAGCTCCTGCAGGTGGAGGGGACTATGCAATGTTGTGGTTAGCAATTTGTGGGGTGCCTCCACCCAAGGGGCATGCTACTGGAGCTACCAGGTTTTGGAAGGCCGCCGCTGCTGCAATAATGGATTTGGGGCAAGAGATCACTCCACTGAAAATGGCATCATTCCTAGCTTTCCAAATCTGCCAGCATAATGTTAAGATTTTGACAAAAAGCCCCCGATCACAAGTTTGGTCAACAAACAATTTCTTGAAAACTTGAAGGTATCCTTCATTCCAAGATAGATCATTAAGATTAGCCAGCTTCCAGACTTCTTTTGTGAATTCACAGCACCCACACAAGTGGTCTGCTGTTTCATTATCATTGTCACACAGTGGACAAGAGTTGTCATCAACATAGCCAAATCTGGAAAGGCGATCCCTTGTCTTGAACCGTCCTCTAAAGAGGAGCCATCCAAAGAGTTGAACTTTAGGGGGAACATTAAGCTTCCAGAGCTTCTTTAGTAATTCTAAGCTGCTATGATTATCTATTTCTGGTCATTGCAACCCAGTAGCAGTTTTAATTGTATAGTTACCACTGGTGGAATGACCCCAAATGTATTCATCTTCCTGGTTGGATACAGGAATCAGAATACCCTGTATTTGGTTCACCAGCATTGAGAAATCGTAATAATTTATTACTGTTCCAATTATGATTTTGAATGTAATCTGCTACCATTTCATCCATGTTTATCCCTGTTCTAGCATCCTTAGGTAAAAAGTTAATAAGGGGAAAATCAAACACCCAATTAAAAGTCCAAAACTTAATCGACTTACCATTGCCTACTAACCATCTCATTCCCTTGAGAATAAGTGGTCTCATGTCAAGTATTCCTTTCCAGGCTAGGGAATGAGATTGCTTCTTCTTTGCTTGGAAGAAAGTAGTCTGCTGAAGATATTTTTTCCTAACAATCTACGACCACCAGTTATCCTGGTCAATTAACAGTTTCCAGGCCAGCTTACCAATGGCAGCATTATTAAAATAGGTCGTAGGCCAGATTCACAAGCCTCCCAAATCCTTGGGGGTGCACACCTTTCTCCAGGCCACCG
>BDJD01010574.1:9106-24068 GCA_002564525.1 Rosa multiflora
ACAATGCATAGAATCTCAATCATACAAGGAAAGTAATTCTACATTGATTAGGATTCTAGATCCTTCTAATTAAATCCTATTACCACTAGGTCAAGTAGCCTAGAGTTTGGGCTAAACACAAATTAGGTTTTCCTTGAACAAATCCTTCGTTTTTCCCTTATTTAAAATGACCAATTGCCCTTTATTTCTTCATTTATGATGTGAGCTATTTACTTTTTTTTTTCTTGTTAGAGCATTTTTAGCAATGCTAACCATTTTAAAGTCAAATTTTAGCTAAAGTAGCTAAAAAATCATTTTAGCTAGCCACTTTAGAATTACGACTGCATCAATGCTCTCTATTTTAGCTAGTTTTGAATTTATATTATTTTTTAAATGAATATTAAATAGTTTTAATGTATTTATAAATTACATAAAATAACTTAAAAAGAATATTTTAAATTATAGAGAACATCATCCTGCTCTCTATATTTAGGAGCGAGATAACTAAAAGTTATAATAGAGAGCCACTTAGGAGTCTGGTGCAGCTGCTAAAATAGATCAAAAAAAAAGCTAAACATGCTCTCCAAAATAGATAAGGAGCCACAATAGAGAGTCTGCTAAAGATGCTCTTAGTAAATATGTGCGTTTATCATCCATCAAAGTGTGTCATATTTCTTTTATGTAGATCTTTTTCAACGTGGTTACATATTCTCTCACTAAGGTTGCACCTAAACTCTAGGTGTGAGTACGTAGTCTTTAGCCATTTATGTACTTGTAGAATCTGTTGAGAAAAAACAAAAATTAAAAACGCCAGCGATGTTGAAATTCATGTTCATTAGCATGCATTAACCCTAAAAAAAGCAAAACACAAATCGCAAATACTTATTGAGGAGAAATTAAACCATACTACATCAGATATGCAGACCTTTTTTTTTTTTTTTTGAATAAAGGGTTGGTGCAACTGCCCTCAAGTATGCAAACTTGTTTAGATACCTATAATTTGGTTATCTACCTAACAATTGGGTATTATAACTAACCTCCTATCTAGGTATTGATTCATAGTTTCATATTACTTTTTATTTTATTTTATTTTTTAATTTTTTTATTCTGAACGATAGTGTAACTCCCTATGCTACCCCACCTCTGATGTCAGTGAGATTTGAACCCATGACCTCCACGGTGCCAGTTAGGTTAGCTAACCAACAGGCTACAGGCTCACTGACAATTCATATTAATTAAATCAAAGGTCTGATTATGCTATGAGAGATGTCTGTGGGCGTCTGTTTCATCTGTAATATATTTTGGGCTTCTGGTATCTTTTGTAATTTTTAACAAAAACAGGTTTAATATTCTATTCTAGTTTATAGGTTTTTTCATTTGAGATGAACCTAAATAATAGATTTGGTTGTTTGAAAAAAAAATGAGTGGGTTTAATCTAATATGTGATTAGCTAGGAAATTGGGTGTGTAATAAAATTCCTCTAAAATTAAATAAACAAATAATCAAATTGCTCAAGAGATAATCAATAGCCATGTGTTTGGATGAGGAAAAAAAAATATGAGTGGGTTTAATCTAATATGCGATTAGCTAGGAAATTGGGTGTGTAATAAAATTCCTCTAAAATTAAATAAACAAATAATCAAATTGCTTAAGAGATTATCAATAGCCGTGTGTTTGGATGAGGGAAAAAAAATGATGGAATTTAATTGAAAGTTGTTTAAGGACATCTAGATTGTGTATCTGGCGCAAACTCTAATTACTTGTCCAAGTTGTAATAGGGTTAATCTTAGAGATATTCGTAGATATCCTAATCACTGTACGATTATGTTTCCTTGTACAATTCAGATTCTATGCTTGTATTCCTCCATATAAAGAGGCCCATATTATCAATGAAAGACACAAATCATTCTCCCAATTCTCTGCATCCCTTTTTTCTTAAAATATGTTATCAATACGAAGACCTAACCCTGAAACAAATAGCTAAACCCGGATTCAAGAAGCTTGAAACCTTTTCTGCCTCCACCTCACACCTTAAAGAGCTTGATCCCAAGAGTCCAGAACAAGCGACGGAATCTCAAAAACAGGCTGAAAAAGTACCGAACAGGCCATTGAAAGCTCCAAACTGCCCGCAACTAAACCACCACCGTTTCACTGCCTTCCGGACCTCTGATTACCACCAAATTTTGCCAGCAGCAATTCCTCGATCTCAGAATTCCAGAATCGGTCAGATCGTTCTAGGAACAGGTGTAAAACTTGCCGAACAGGCCACCTGAATGACTAGTCCTCAGGCATAAAACCAGACAGAAAAGTTTTTAGGGTAATTCCGGCCACCACCTATTAATTTCGGCCACCACCGACTAGTTCTGACTGTCTCCGGCCAGCTACAACTACCGCCGGCTATCCCAATTTTCCGATGACCCTCTGATAATTTTTTGGTGATTTTTCTAGCTACTTTTCAGGCAATTTTAGAGGTATGTTTTAAAGGTTCCCGTTTTGAAGTTTTTATTCTATTTCCCTTCTTTTTCTTAGGGACTTGCAACCTCCCTTCTTCTACCCCTCTTTCTTCTTCATAGAGGAGACCAAAAGCCTAACTGTGGGAGTTCATGCTCACTCCAACCTTGGAGCTTGTTGAGATCTCCAAACTTAGAGTTTGTAGAGAATTTATGATCGACCACTTACATCATTGTTTTGATCTAATCCAATACCTCTTGGAATCGGATTTCTTGGAAGCGACTACGCTCAGAAATCCCTAATTTCTTGGAAGCGATTATGCTCAGAAATTCATAATTTCTTAGGAGCGACTACTCTAAGAAATATATATGTTTTCGTAGTAACGTTTTCCGCTCCGAAACTAACCTTTTTTCTTGTTCTCTTTCAGGATGAGTAACCTGAACAAACTGGACTTTGCTCCATCGGGAACAACTGGCTCTAGATATCACAAGTAGGTTTCTGATGTCCGCTAGCATCTCAAGGCCGATGGAATCTTGGATACGATTCTTGAGCCTAATCTGGACGTGCTAACTGTTGAGCAAGCTCAAGCTTTGGAAGCAAATAGAGCAGTCTTAGAGACAAATAAGGCTAAAGCCATCATCCTAATGACTCGTCATTGTTGGGTAAAAATCGCACATAGTGAGCGTAAATGTCAGCCAACATAATTTCACTCGTATTCATTTAGTGAATAGAGTTTTTATTATTTTGGGTTCGACCCATTCAAGACAGAATGTGTCTCTTAATTACAATCCCTTGTTACAAGGAAACACCCTTTGATTCCATTTATGAAGAAACCAATTGATGGGATGTGTGTTTGTTTGTTTTTGCGGCTGCACCCAGATATTTGAATGGGTTGCCTACGTACCCTTGGAGAGGGATCAAGCCACTCGTAGTTCAAGAGTTCGAATGAGTGGATGACTCATTGGAGGGCTTTGATTTTGGAATTAGAGTAGTGTTTGGGACGAATTTGGTTTAAGTGGACCAGGGATTCGATTTTGTGTATAGGACGCGGTTGTATCTAGATTAATTTGTTTCTAGATTGCCTACATACCCTTTGCAGGATCAAACCACATGTAGTTCCGGCTTTTGAGATTTAAATGGGTAGATGACCCATTTATTTTGAATTTGTATTTGGGAAAGTGTTTAAAGCCCTTGAATTTGGTTTGGACTTTATTTGTGTGATTTGGGAATGAATTTCATTTTTCTGGTGTTAGGAGAATTTGACTGGAGTCAGTGATTCATTTGGGACTGGTTGATTGTGACTGGTGGAGTCAGGGATTCTGTTTGGAGTTGCGGTTGCATCTAGTGGGTTGCTAAACTGCCTACATACCCCGTGAAGGGATCAAACCACTGTAGTTCATTAGGAATTTGACGTTTCGGTTTTGTACCGACTTTTGTGTTCGACAAATGTGTATATATTTTTTAAACCCATCAAATAGACTTTTTGAGTGAACACCCAATTTGATAGATCTTCTGCCAATTTGATTTGGACACCCGTCGAGCAGAATTGTGCAATGGGCTTTGTGCTGCTTTTCACCACTTGTCAAATCATATTACGGAACCATAATGATCTGCTTCAAGTGAGTGATTTGCTTCAAGTGATTTGGACACCCAACTTGACTAGCTTTGAAATGGGCTTGCTTCCCAATTTTTGTAGGAGGCCCGGCTGAGATCTGCGATTAATCCACTCCTGTTTGACTTTCTTGCTGCACCAATTTTCAGGAGAGGACCAACTCATTTTTTTGAAGCCAATTATCCATTGTCTTGCTTTTTGGTTTCTTTGACCTTTATGCTTTGGAAAGAGACCTGAAACATAAATATGAGCAACATGCTACTCATTTCGTTGGTCCCACTGTGTGAACCACATATTTAATCAAACTTTAATTAGCCACATATTTAATTTGCTAGTTGTCCTTTGCTATCGATACAAGTAGGAGTGGTCATCTGCTACAAGTTCTTCAATATTTTACTTGGCTGGCTCGGTGGCTCTTTTGAGTGCTACCATGTATCAATTGCTCTTTCTCTTTCTCTTTTGAAGTGGATAAAGTCTGATGGCGTATCGGAAATTGAACTGGACTCTTCGGTGCTTCTCTTGATGACTCATAGGGATTCACTTGGTCTTTTTGCGTTTCTGTTTAAGCAGCAGATAAGATGCCCACCACCTGTTCGATGGAAGTCCCGTGTTGCTACTTCCCCTTTTCTTCATCAATTGGTGATGGAAATTTGGGGCGAGCTTTGGAGCTTTCAATGGTTTGCTAGCCTCTCCCTGGTACACGAAAGGCAACATAACTCAGCTCATTTTTGTTTTCTTCCTCCACTTGGTATGCACGAGCAGTAGTGGCGTCGAAGCTTGAAGTTGGTGGCATTATGCAGGGCTGTAGCTTCATCCTTTTGACATCTACATAGTACCAGCTCCCTCTTGTGGCTTCGTCAACAGTAGTAGCAACTTTGTACTAGAAACAATTGTGTCTTCTTTTCCCCGTCATCAACTTGTGTTCATTTGACAGAGCCTCTGTATGTGGTGTGGGTGCGAGTGCAAGCAAGAGGTTTGATGGAGCTTGTCTTTATCAAAGCTCTGTTGACACTGTTTGCTGCTGCAAAGTCCTTGTTGGTACTCAATAAGGCTTAGAAAATCACCACCATCAGTCGTTCACTAGGAGAGCACCATCATTTGTTGACGTAGCGGTCCTTCACCAGGAGAGCAGTACCATCAAGATCACTTTGCTTTCGCCACCTATACGCAGGACGCACCGCCATATAGGCATCGAGAAGCAAAGTAAGGCAAGAATGGCATTGTGGTTTTGATTTGTGCCAGGGAGGTGTGGGCAGCAACTCGACTTCTCCATGATTGCTGATGTGGTAATAACCTTGGTCACCAGCAGGAGATTATGAGGATGGAAGCAACATAGACACTCCAGAGAGATTTTTGGCCATGCTTCATGGATCTTAGCACTTAACAATGTCTGCACCATGAAAGCAGAAATTCAGTAATTTCAGGAGATAATCATTGTATACCTGTGACTTATGGAGCTTTTTCTACTGAAACGTGGTTCTCCGTCCGTGGCTTCTCTTGGAAAGCTTTAAGGATAGAATGCAGTAGAACTTCAGTCTCGTGCGCACTCCCCCTTTTCCTCTCTCCTCTCTCTTGAGTGCCTCAATATTGACGGCTTCTACTCTTTAAAGCTGCAGAGTTTCACCTATTTTCTGTTATGCTCTCTAGTCTTTCCTGCTGCCTTTTTTTCTTGTTTCGTTACCTCTCTGCCCTCTCTTGTTGTTTTGCTACTCTCCAATCTTTCTCCTTCCGTTTGCTGCAGAAGACATGCCTTTTTATAGGCAATTGGATAAACTTGATTAAGATAGCCATCAATTCAATTCAAATTGAGGTTATGATAACCTTTGTTGATCAATTTGAATTGAAACGATTATAGCGGCAACCACCCTCTATCTTCCACGTTGAAAGTTTCTGATGTCTTTTGGTCATTCAAACTTTGTATAGATATCAACATTAACTCGGTCTTGAATTTCCAAGATGGGAAGATTATCCAAGATTCTAAATTTGAATTCTGATGCATTGAGTACCAATCCACGTGATGCATGCATGATTTGTTCTATTGCTTTCTTCTCTTTTTTTATTTATTTATTTTGAAGATAGAGTTTCTGTTATGCATTTGAAGACAACTAGAACTCTTCTTTCTTTGGTCACAACAAACCTATACCTTATCATGCTTTGGAGATAATCAAGCTAACCAACTTGAAAGCTACTGGATTCTCACCTTTGCATCGAACCACTTTTTTATTTTGGGTTTGTGAAAATTTCGGTCTCAACAGTCATATAGATGATTCGCTCCAGTTACGAGTATATGAATGAAGAAGACCCCAGAAGGCTGGTGGTCTCACTCGAAGAAAGATTTGGCAACATTCGTGACTCCCTGCTTCCTGAACTAGAAGTGAGATGACATAGCCTCTGCTTCTGTGATTTCAAGTCAGTTATTGACTACAACTCGGAAGCACTTCGCATTAAATCCTTAATGGAATTCTGTAGAAAAGATATCACAGATGTGATGTTGAGTAAGATGACTCTCTCTACCTTCCTCGTCTCTGCATTGATGGTTGCTAAGAACTATCAAATTGAAGTTACTACAGGACGGATCACAAGGTTTCATGAGCTCATTGGAGCCATGAATGTCGCTAAACAGCATGATAACATCCTTATAAAGAACTATATTTCGAGACCCGCGGGAACAGAGCATATTCCGGTAATTATAGTCGCGCCCCTAAGGGAGGGCGCCAAGAGCGAAACCCTAAATCTAGGGACAATTCTGGACGTTCTGGTCTTAATTCTCGCTCTAATGAGGATGGTAACCGCCAAAATAGCCGAACACGGAACCGAAGAGGTCAACGTGGAAAGAGAGAGGGTGGCAACGCCTCTGATCATGTTGGTGGCGCCACCAACACAAAGAGCCATCCAAATGACTCTTCCAAAGCACCTCAATCAATGGAGTCTGAGTACAAAGATGAATGTTCCCGATGTGGAGTATCCGTTCATTGGGCACACATTTGTAGAGCTCGTGAAGATATTGTCACCGCCTACAAAGCATACTGTGAAGCAAGAGGAGCTCACTATGTGAAACAAGAAGATCAAGAAGATTATCTAGAGTGAAGGGTTGAAGACTTCAAATTTAGTTGGATTAATAGATCACCAAATTCTGTTTAAATCTTTATTTTTCCAAGAAATGTAATAGGCAATTGCCATATACTTTGTAGTAAATGCCATTGGTTTAGTTTTTGTTCACATAGTGATGTAGGACGAGAATCTGCCTGGTTTAGCCGAAAAACTAGAAAAATAAAGAAGCGGCGTGAAATTAAGAAGAGTGATTGGAAAATAGGTAACTCACATGTAATCAGGTTACTAGCCGCTGGAATATTCAAGAAGATTTCGTTTTGGACTTTTCGGGTTTCTCGTGCGAAAAGTCAAGTTTTGATTTTGAATCAGATTTGACTAACTTTTGGCCAGAATGTCCTTTTGAGACGCATGATACCTTTTCAGAATGGGAATGACGAGATCTTCAAGACTCACTTTAGTGAGCCCTATCGGATTTAGGCCAAAATGTATCGTCTTAATTATCCGATTTGTGATTTAATAATTTTTAGGCTAGTTTTGCATTCTTTTTATTTTAGGTTTTCTAGTTGTATTAGGTTTATGCTATGTGTCATATATAAGACACCTCTTAGATTGTAATTTTCATTCAAGTTATCAATAAAAAACCAAATATTAGAGAAGTTTCTCTATGTTTCTTACGGTTGTGCCTGTAATTGCTAGTGGATTCTAGCTCATCTCATATGGCTTTTGATGCTTGACGGAGCCTCTTACTATCGTGTTCACGCTTCCTGCATCATTTGGTATCAAAGCGGGTATCGCCCGCTTCTTAGCAGACGATCATCCAAGGGAGAAGTTCACTACCACCAACCTCAACGACGTTGGTCTTAGAGTATCTATCAAAGAAAGTTTCGTTGAAGAGAAACATGACAAGGGATTCACCCTACGACAACCTCATCAATCCAAAAAAAAAAAAAAAACATGGAACGTTGGATATTCACAACGCCGAATTACGACGACTTCCTAACTACATGTGTTATCAAAGACAAGGTATACTCTGTAATAATTGACAGCGGTCTACGAGAGAACTTTATAGCAAACAAAGTTGTGGATTATTTTCAATTACCGACAGTGAAGCTGAAAGATCCATATTGGATTTCATTTGGGGAGGATGAATATGCACAAGTAACAGAGGTTTGTAAAGTTCCTGTATCTATGGGAAAATTTTATAAAGAAGAGATTACTTGTCATGTGATTGACATGGACGATACTAATGTGCTTTTTGGAAGGCCATGGCATGAAAGCGTCAAAGGTGGTTATTGCAAAGATCACACATATTTATTTAGGTGGGAATCGCACAAAATTAAAATCAAAACCTGACTTTTGGCACGAGAAACCCGAAAAGTCGAAAACCAAATATCTTGAATATTCCAGCGGCTAGTAACCTGATTACGTGTGAGTTACCTATTTTCCAATCACTCTTCTTAATTTCACGTCGCTTCTTTATTTTTCTAGTTTTTCTGCTAAACAAGGCACATTCTCGTCCTACATCACATAGGCTCATCGAAAATAAGTATGATGTCTAGGAAGGTTTTGAGATAAGTGGTACTTAAGCGAGCTATACCCCACCGACATCTCTCTAATCACCTGGTCATATTTATTTTGGAGTTACCTAAAGAAGTCAAACGACTACCTTAGTTTTGCATTAGCTAGCATTTGGATTAGATTCTCTTAATGGCTTAGAGATAATGATGTACTCCGTTGGCTTATGACTAAAATTCTGAGTTCTTTTCATTATGATTCTATTTTGATTCTAAGCATATTACTTTGTGACTACGATGGCTGGGCCATCAGGATTTGTTCAAGGACATGAAATAGCCCAATTTCCGCTTGCTAAATGGCACCTTGATTACTGTTATAGAAACTCTCTACGCTCCTAGGGAAAATCAAACCCTATTGAGCTATTCTAGCTAGCCAACGCATTCCATGCGAAAACTAATGTAGAGAACGGGAAAGAGTTCCTTTGCATTTCCTCTAATGATTGCTAACAAATGCGCATCTTAGAGAAGTTTATGTGTCTCTCTAATAGACTTTATGTCACTATTCGAGCTATTAAATCCAATAAAGTCATGAGATAAGATCTCTTCGATTTAGACACATATTGGCTTTGTCACGAAAAAATAGGTCATCATAGTCATGATATGATGATCCGTCTACTAAAGACTTCACACGGAAATCCATTTTTTCAAGCGAAACTAAGTGAGAATCAAAGATTGATTCCTAGACTAAGTGTAACCAATGTCGCTGCTGCTGTCCACCGCCAGCCTAAGCCACCACTGTCCCCCTTGATGATGCCATAGTAGCCATCACTCATGGCCATGGTGCCATGGATGACAATTCCCATGGTTATGACGCCAAGATGGGTGATGTAGTCACAAATTTTTCTTCGAATAACACTTCAGACGCTCAGGCCTAATCAAAATCCTCATTGGTGCATCTAAGGCCCCTCTCTCATTTTGCAAAGCCTATTATTAGGACTGAGATCGTCGTACGTAAAGGATACGAAAATACTCATTCTGTTCTTACATAGAATCCGAGGGGATTCTGTGGACTGATTCAACCAACTTGTAGACGTTTAAATATTTCTTGATGTTGGTTGACACGCAAACACGCTCGTCACGTGTTGTTTCATTGTCCACTTGTAATGCTGCTTATACTACACTCCTAGCATGTATCATATGACGACGGGCTCACTCCCCGTATTATCCCATTCAGTCAATTGGACTTGACAATGCTAGAGAGTTTACATCGAAGACTCTCGATGATTATTGCATATCATTGGGACTGATATTGGACATCATATTCCTATGTACACACCCAAATGGTCTCACGGAAACGACTACAATGGTAGCCCAAATATTGGCAATGTGCACCAATCTCCCTATCTCCGCTTGGGGTGGTGCAATATCGCATGTAGCTATGCTAATTCATCTATGACCTACCACCACTCAATCTACCTCTGCGTTACAGCTAGTGACTGGGTACCAGTATCTCATACTTACACATATTTGAGTGTACTATTTATGTGCCAATTGAGCTACCACAACACACTATGATGGGTCCTTACAGATGAATGGCCACCTAAGTTGGATTTGAGACTCCACCAATCGTCCGCCACTTAATACCCTTGCTAGGCGATCTCCTTACCGCTAGATTTGCGGATTGTCACTCTGATGAGACAGACTTCCATCGTTAGGGGAAGATAAGAACATGGATGTTCAGCATGAACGACAAGAATTGTCGTGGTCTATCCCCACTATGTCTTATCTCGATCCTCGCTAAAGTGACGAGATCACACATATACGCTGCAAATATGCTTGCAAGGATGGATGTCCCTACGAGAGGACGTAGCGTCACCCTACACGAAGGTCGGCATGGCTTCAACGCCGTAGTGAATGGCATTCTAGCGTTACAGGCCATGGCCCCAGCTAAGATGCGTGGGAGGCACGTGAGTTCGAAGGATACTTTGGCACAACTCGATCCATTGATCATCGATATTTAAAATCCATCTTATGCTAATATTCCGGAATATGGTTATCGTTGGGGGACGCCTCAACGTCAGAGCCTATTCTGAGAATATAGAGCGCTCTGAAAATTACACTAGTGTACATGAGACGTGGGATAGAAACTCCATCATGATCGATAATGCATAAGTTTGTTGAGTCTGATGATATCAAACCACGCTCCGTTGATGAATGAATGCCAACGTAGAGAAAATTGGCCTAAATGGAAAGATGCGATCCAGGTTAAGTTGGATTCTCTAATGAATAGGAAGGTTTTTAGAGCCAGTGATGCTAACACCTCCTCACATAAAACCTATTGACTAATGGGTATTTGTTAGAAAGCATGATGAGAAAAAGATATGGTAATCTCGACTTATGGTACAAGGCTTCTCACAAAATGCACTGGAGTCGACTGCAATGAGACATATTCTCTCGTAATGGATGTCTTTGTACTCCACTACCTTGTCAGTTTAGTAGTTTCTGAATAACTGAACATGCAGCTTATAAATGTGGTCACTACGTATCTCTATGGGAATCTAGATATGGAATACACATAAAGGTTCGTTGTGGACTTCATTTACCCAAGTCAAGTGGCTTTAGACCACGGAGCGCATTTGCAAAGAGGTTGAAACGCTCACTAAAGTGACTACTTGATTGGGAAGGGATATGTAAATGCCCACACGTCTCTATGATAAGTTCTGGATTCTATCACAGTTCATATTGGTGACATGATCTTCATTGGAAGCCCTTAAAGAGTTAAGGGAAACCGATGAACACTTGAAATCCGATTTTGAGATGAAAGATCTTGGGAGAACACGATTATGTCTCGATTTGGAACTTAAGCATCGTGTTGATGGATGCTTAGGTGTTTTGACAGGGTCAAGCCTTCAAGCACGCCCATGATCGTCTAGTCTTGATCTTTAAAAAGATCGTCTTCTTCCGAAGGATGATGACGAAGATGTGCTAGAGGTAAAAGTGTCCTTTATAAGTATAATAGGCGCATTATTGTACTTAGCTCAACGCACAAGACTGAACATCTCATTTGCAGTGAACTTATTAGCTTGATATAACTCTGCATCAACGTGATGCCATTGGATTGGTATAAGAGATAGAGTTAAATACTGTTTACTCCCTATACTTATAGAGTTTCATCGTTTCAGTCCCTGACATTCGAATTTCACATAAAAACTCCTCAAACTCTCAATTTCCTCCCAATTAGTCCCTGCCATCAAGCTTCGTCCAAATTGTCCGTTAAATTGCTAACGTGGCATCCATTTCACGTCAAAATGTCTATTTTGCCCTCATCACTGATTTTATTTTTTTTTTATTATTATTTTTTTTCTCTCTGTTTTTTTTTTTTCCTTTTTCTTTTTACCCCTTCTTCTTCCACCTTGTCCCTACTGGCTCTCTCTTGCTCCTCTCTGATCTCTTATCTCTCTAGTTCGACCTCATTACTCTTTGATTCGATCTCTTCAAGCTCAACACCAAAACCAACAACATCCACATCGTAGTACTCGACCCACTTTCTCAACCAAATCCCACAACCCAGATGCAAATCTCCTGACCCATCTCACAAATCCATCTCCAACACTTGAGAAGCTTGAATCTCACGCTTCAGTTGGTCATGGGGATGATGTACAGTTTTTCCCATTTATATCTCCCACATCTCTTTCAAGAAAAACAATGAAGATCTAAAAATAGCTGGAAAACCCATTTCATGATGACATTCCTAATAAGTCAGCTACTAAAGAAAACCCATTTCATGCATGCTTTTTCTGAGCTCCGAGTCCTGAAGCTTCGATCTGATGGCGGTGGGGATAATGGCCACCGCGGCTGGAGCTACTGTGATTCTGTACTACATGTTTGGCCGGAAAGCGTCGTCGAAAGACGGCGTTGAGGATGACGACGACAACATGAGCGGAGATTTCTCCAAGTCCAGATCTGTGATGAGGAGGCTTTCTCGACGACTGACTCAGGCACCGGCCACGTGGATCGAGTCTTCAGCCGCCTCCCCTGCAAAGACATATCAGAATCGGGATCGGGCTGGACCGATTTGTGAAGGTAAAAATCTGAGGAGTTGTGAAGATTTGGACTTTGTTGGATTTGATCAATTTGGTTTAGATTGAGGTTGGTATTGATAGGAATTTGATTTGGATTAGGAGAAGGTAAGAATTTGAGGATGGTTTGGTTTGGATTTTCGATGATTTCATAATCGTTGTTTATGAGGATGGTGAAGCATCCAACATCTTCGAGCTCCATGAGCTGATGACGAGGAAGTCCTGATTCTCCTCCTCCTTCAGATGAAAGAAGAAGATGGAGAGAGAGTTCGGTTTGTTTTTGGAAGAAGAAGACGGAGAGGAGGAGAGAGAATTGGAAGAAGAAGGGGTAAAAAGAAAAAAGAAAAAGAAAAAAGAGAAATTTTTTTATAAAAAAGATAGTGAGGGTAAAATAGACATTTTGGCGTGAAATAGATGTCACGTCAGCAATTTAACGGACAATTTGGACAGAGCTTGACGGCAGGGACTAATTGAGAGGAAATTGAGAGTTTGAGGAGCTTTTAGGTGAAATTCGAACGTCAGGGACTGAAACGATGAAACTCTATAAGTATAGGGAGTAAACATTATTTAACTCTAAAAAATATCTTTCGATACTTGGGATGTACGACTGATATAGGCATGCTCTATTCCTACAGAGAGATGATGGATTTGAACCTATCACACACCAAGAACGATCACTATATTACCAACGATGATATTTGAGTGGAAGGTTTAACTTGTACATCTTTTAGACGTATCAGAAATATCCGATCACCGTCTTTTATCGCCATGCTTTGCAATAATATGACTTCATTTGTCATGTATATCTCTATATATGATATGATAAATGTGCGCGAACTAAAACAGCTCTATTTCTCTAATACATGTACAAAAAATACAGCCTCTGACTTTCTAGTCGATCATATGTTTCCATGGTTGAAATAAAAGACTTGAACAATACGTTGAAGAAAACATATCAGACGAGAGAGGTCCTGAGAGGAAACTGCAGGAAAACATATCAGACGAGAGAGGTCCTGAGAGGAAACTGCAGGAAAACATATCAGACGAGAGAGGTCCTGAGAGGAAACTGCAGGAAAACATATCAGACGAGAGAGGTCCTGAGAGGAAACTGCAGGAAAACATATCAGACGAGAGAGGTCCTGAGAGGAAACTGCAGGAAAACATATCAGACGAGAGAGGTCCTGAGAGGAAACTGCAGGAAAACATATCAGACGAGAGAGGTCCTGAGAGGAAACTGCAGGAAAACATATCAGACGAGAGAGGTCCTGAGAGGAAACTGCAGGAAAACATATCAGACGAGAGAGGTCCTGAGAGGAAACTGCAGGAAAACATATCAGACGAGAGAGGTCCTGAGAGGAAACTGCAGGAAAACATATCAGACGAGAGAGGTCCTGAGAGGAAACTGCAGGAAAACATATCAGACGAGAGAGGTCCTGAGAGGAAACTGCAGGAAAACATATCAGACGAGAGAGGTCCTGAGAGGAAACTGCAGAAAAGGCTGAAAAGCAAACAAAGCAACCGGTACAAATGCAAATACAAATACAAATATAAGATTGGGGACCCATTCTAAGCCATGGTGACAGTCTAAATAGAAGGTTGTGCTAAAAGCTACCATCATGGATGCTATAGAGATGAAAAGTGATGTGAGTCCTATCATCAACTTCAACGGTAATGATTTGAGGAAATCACCTTCAGCATAACGCGATGTGAGGATGAGCAAGAACATCAGTATTGAAATGAAAGAGGATATGAGTGCTACTCCATCTGCTATGGCAAAGAATTGGAAGGCAGTCTCTTTTAGAAAGTTTGGCTGCCCTGTATTATCAGATGTACCACCAGGTACGCTAAATGCAGCTGAAAACACAACAGTTGCGATAAGAGCCGCAACAATCATACATGACTTTGCAGTTTGCTTCATCCATGCTTCTCCTTGGTGCAACAATCCTTTATGCTCACTTGTGAACAATTCTCGTGGTGTTTGTCCTTTCTTGTTTTTCATCTCTATAGAGCAAGGTTGTACAATCTTTTTTACTTCCTGAAACATCAAAGATATAAAAAGAATGCATGACAATTTAGCAAAGAAATTGAGAAATGTCATACTGTACTAGCTAGTATGAAATAATTGTAAGGATAGTGGCAGATCGAACTATCGAAGTACCTCAAACCATACCAACTCTCGCTGCATTTGAAGAGCTGCGCCTGATACAAGGTTGAGTTGATTTGGAGGTGCTAATTTTGCAGCCATATGTAAAATGTTATTACTCTCATCATCATCA
>BDJD01010586.1:3490-17585 GCA_002564525.1 Rosa multiflora
TTTTTGATTTTTTTTTTTTTTGAATTAATAATAATTTCATTCATAGAAAACACATGTCAAGAAGGCCATTACATACCCACCCGCTGTCACATAATAATGGACAGAACAAGAATTCGTGGGGAGTCATAGTGGTACATAGAATACACCAACTATATTCAAATTTATCGCACTTATTTAAAGTAAGCCCATAGACTATGGTAACACTATGACACAGTAAAATAGGCCAAGAAAAAAAAAACTTAGATATAAACCAGCCCCAAAAGGCTAGCCCACTTTCTTTGAGGTCCAAGATGAGGCCCTGAGGCCTTGACCCAACCCAGAGAAAGCAAGTCAGCCCAATGGGCGAGCTTGACTGTAGCTGTGACGTTGTGTCACTGGCGCCGTTGAGACCACGTCGAGAGGCACTGAGTCATCCTTTGGAGTGCCGACTAGCTGCACCATCTTCGAGGAGCCGACCTCCAGTGCGACCGCCCATACCCCGACACCACTCGCCAGAACTAATCAAGATCAGATTGACGAGGAGTGCCTTGGTTTGGAGTTGATCGATCGTGTTCCATTCATCGCCGGAGAACGCTAAGGTCTCCAGATCAGGTAAAGCAATTTGCATATGACAACCAAGTTCCTCTGTGTTTCCTTGGTGTTGAGTCGGAACCCACACCACCGCCCTTATTGAACTGTGTGATAGCCAGAACCATGGCTGGCATAGAAATCAGTTATTAATGGCTGGAAATAGATCGTCCAACCTCAGGGGGCTAGGGTTGAGGAAGAGCAGTGCTGCTCTCATAGTATGGTTTTTTTTTTTTTTTTTTACTTTTGTTATTATTGATGCAAAAGCATTGTTTACTGTCTTAATTACAAGTTGATTAAAATGAATTTATAAATACGTGAATAGAAATTAGAGGTAAAATCGTGAGGAAAATCTTACACTTAGTCATAAGATACATTCACTATAATCTTAAAACAACAAATGCAATGTTGTTTAGTTGATGACTTGCATTTGTTTAGTTGGTGACTTAGTTTAAAGAGCAGATGGTTTGAAATTTTCATTTTATACCTTCACTTAGAGTAAATCAAAACATCATAAATTTGCATTTTTGTCATCAAGGATGCAAGATATGTGTCGAATCTGATTTCTTTATGTCCTGAAGCATCATAATTGATAGCAAGAAATTGAATTTCATGCATTATGTGAAACCAATTGCCATTAATCAGACCACCTTCATCCAATTAGTCCAAAAAAAAAAAAGAGAGACTTTTAACACAATTTCATTGAGAAGGAAGACCAACCGAAGAACCTATGAAAGATACGGGACTTGTTACACCAATGTTCTGAAAAGAAACCGTAGTACCAAAATCTTAGTGATGAATCAAAGTAGTTCAAATATTGCAAGAAAGATCCAATAATAGCCAAAAATAATAGTGTGAAATAATTTTTTTTCCTCTTTTTTAGTTAGTGGAAAGGAGTCATTAAGCCATGTTCATGTTGTGTTTTCCCATATATTATTGGGATTTATGCTGCTGGCTTGCTGGTATAATGTATGACACTTCAAAGAAATTCTTCGTATCCAAACAATATACAAGTGCAAGAAGATCATGAATACATTGTTTTTGGGTATGAAAAAATACTAGCTCATCACAGCAGAGTAAAAAAGCGGCGTTAAGAACCGAAATCATCAATGGCCCATCAATAAAAGAACGGAACAATGCTTGGAATCAGCTTGCCATGAACAAAAATCACATTGATGAGGTTACTGTTGAGGCATAACACTGCCTATATCACATGGTGACCTTGAAACCCCAAGGTATATATATTTTAACTGCTTTAGAACAAGCAACGATCGGAAGAGGGAAAAATTATATTACTCAAAACTATTGTTTTACCCTGTTAACAGACCAACCAACACGCCTAAACACCCCGGGCAGCGCGGGCAGTTCTTGAATAAATTTCCAAAAAAAATACCTCTGTCCCTTGAAAGGGATCTTTTCCGATTATTCAAAACTTTATTTTGCTTCCTCACATTTTACAATTGAATGCGCTTGCATGATGTGGAGCACGTCTCTGAAACAGCGATTCAATTACTGCTTGCTCAGGTTCCTTATCACATATGGAAGAATACCTCCATGGTTGAAGTAAGCCAATTCCACCTGCAGAAGCAAACACAAAAAAATATGAAACCACCATGAAAGAACTTTAAGAAACCGTTCACATAACACACCATTTGAGCAGTGAACAGAACACTGGGAGAAGATGATGATTTTGCAAGCAAAAGAAGGAAAAATTACCTCAGTGTCGAAGCGCACAGTGCAAACAAAAGACTTTCCACTGTCCGTGGTGACAGTCACATCTTGGCCAGGCTTTATCTCACTAATATTGCTAGGGAGGTCAATGGTATAACGTTCATGACCAGTCAATCCTAGTGTATCTGCATCCTCACCAGCTTTGAAACAAAGTGGAATAATACCCATACCCACCAAATTACTGCGATGGATTCTCTCAAAACTTTTAGCAATCACTGCTTTAACACCCTGTTGCACGCCCGAAGTTATACTCAGTCAGACAAGTGACCACAGCAATAACGAAATCCCTGAAATCATTTGAAACACTGCCATAAAACAACTTACCAACAACATTGGGCCCTTGGCAGCCCAATCCCTGGAGCTTCCACTTCCATACTCAGCACCAGCCAAAACAATGGTGTCCTGCCCAGCAGACTTGTATTTCTGAAATACAATTACATTTATTGCAAAGGTTTAGTAAACAGTTTATTTTGACTAACCATTCTCATAGAATATATCATTGAATCTTTTGATTTTTTTACAATAAAGTTAAATTTTAAAGGAAATGCATGATTAGAGCCTCTAGTTCCCAATAATGATGTGAGTACCTTTATCAAATTTTACCCAAAAAAAAAATCTACACTGCAGAAGCATGAAAAATTGCCATTCACAACAAGAAAGATTTTGCAGGACTAAAGACAGTAAATTCACTAGTGAGTCGCAAATATTTGATAGCATGGTAACAAATCAAGTGCTTGAAAAAAAAGGAAAAGGAAAAGAAGACATTTAATTAAAGAGAGTTCAAATGTAAAACAAAACCAGAAAGATTTGGCAAATATTTGGTGAAAGGAACTCACTGTTGCTGCATCGAACACAGAGAGTTTCTCTCCAGAAGGAATGTGAACTGTTTTAGGACCCACTTCTCCATTCAATAGCTTGTTGACAAGGCGAATATTGGCAAAAGTTCCTCTTGCCATCACTTCATCATTGCCACGACGACTTCCATAGGAATTGAAGTCCTTGCGATCCACTCCGCGTTCAAGAAGGTACTTTGCAGCAGGACTGTCCTTGTGGATGCTTCCAGCTGGGGAGATGTGATCTGTTGTAATACTGTCACCAAAGTTTAGCAGGCAGTAGGCATCCTTCACACCATGAGCACCAGGAGGATCCATGGTCATGCCCTTGAAGTATGGGGGCTCATGAATATAGGTTGAGTTAGGGTCCCAAGAGTACAGTTTGGTTTCTGGAACCGACAGCTGATTCCACATGGGGTTGCCTTTAGTAATAGACTCATAAGTGCTTCTGAACATTTCTGGCAACACGCTGGATTGCACAACCTACAAAATAAGCGATCATAAGTTCACTTCATAACCTATAACATTTTAACCAATAAACAACCAGAGTGAATCTGACTATTATACCTGTGCAATCTCTTCTGAAGATGGCCAGATATCCCTGAAATAGACGCTCTTACCATCCTTGCCTATTCCAATTGGCTCCTTATCGAAATCAATGTCAACCTGGAACATGATTGATGGTGAATCATGTGAGTTAATGGTTCATTTAATGAAATAGATTACTGTGTGCAGACTGGTAAATTATGATTCTCTCATGCTATGTAGTTCATCCATGGGGAGAACAGGCAGCAAAACTTGATGAAAAGTGATTCAATACCAAACAATATCATTCAATAAGAAATAATACCGATTGCCAACATTCATATCAGCGATATAAGAGCTACACAAGGAGAACATTCGAGGATTATAAAATGTGATATCCCAGCAATTTCTACAATTTTAAACAACAACAATTCATTTGTCAAAAAATTGGTATTTGCGGGCACCAAATGAAGATAGAGCTCACACATCACTAGAAATGAATGTAAATCATTCTATTCCACTCTACTGACTCAATAACAATCCCTTGGCATAAATTGATAAAAACTCTTTATCACTTCTTCAGAGAGCAGAGAATCACGGAAAATAAAAGACACTGACATCAATAGAATTTAAAAAGCAACCTCTATTTATGTGTATAACTAAGGTAGTTGACTATTGTCTATAGGAAGTCACCAATATGAAGAACAAAATAAGTAAATTGCACTCGAAGCAGGTAAAAAGGGAGTACCGTGCCAGCCAGGGCATAAGCAACCACTAAAGGAGGTGAGGCAAGGTAATTAGCCCTTGTCAATGGATGTACACGGCCCTCAAAGTTCCTGTTTCCAGAAAGCACAGCAGCTGCTACTATGTCTGCAACAGAAGCAAAGAAATTTAGAGGCAAGAGCAACAGATAAAGTAGCTAAGAGTTAAATATGATATCAGTTCGTTAAAATCAATGTTACCATTGTCGGCTATGACAGAAGCAACACTTTCATCTAAATCCCCTGAATTTCCAATGCATGTCGTGCATCCATATCCAACAATATTGAAACCTTGTTCATTTAGATACTTTTGCAACCCACTGCATCAAATGAATTAAATTCAATTGACCATACATATTGATAATAAAAGTAGTAAATTCTCTGCACAGAAAACTACCTCTGGAGCAGATATTTTGTAACAACTCCAGAACCCGGGGCAAGACTTGTTTTTACCCATGGCTTGACCTGAGTCATTGGTGAAACAATAAACCATTACAAAGAGAAGCTTGTACATTCCATTTGAAACACAAAACACACACACACATAGAGAGAGAGAGAGAGAGAGAGAGAGAGACACACACACACACACACAGAGAGAGAGAGAGAGAGAGAGAGAGAGAGAGAGAGAGATGGAGATGGAGATAGAGATGGAATATGCTAGATGATAACTGCATGGATGACTTACCCGTAGACCAAGTTCGCAGGCCTTTTTTGCAACAAGAGCAGCCCCAAGCATGACACTTGGGTTTGATGTATTGGTGCAGCTTGTGATTGCAGCAATGACAACACTACCATGCTTAAGTTCTGCTGGCTGCCCATGGAATGAAAACTTCACCTCTTTGTCTTGTACCTCTTTTGGTATAGCAAATCCCTGCATCATAAGAATGTATTTTAGAAATGATGGTAGACAAATGATTGAATGATAATAGTGTTTCAACCACATAGTTATCCAGTTTCTGGGTGCACTGAATATCTAAAATCCTATAACCATGATTTGACATGCCATATCACTACAAACCCGATATACACACAGTATTTCCATAATCACTTCAATCCACACCTCTGACTCTCTAAAATTTCACTGCAAACTGACTAACAGCAACGATACTTGCTAAGGTTCAGATGTGAGGAAATTGGTGTTCAAAAAGCAGGATATGAGTGTTATAAGTGGCAGGAGATTACTTTTAAATGCAAGAACAGAAATGATGAGGTACTCGCATATAATGTTTTCTTTTTCTATTTCTGAGCAAGTTGCAGCTATTAATGCAGCAGTTGACTATACTGGGTGACAACAGCAACGACAATAGCAAGTTCAAGAAAATTATAATTGTACGAAGATCAAGAGTTAGATGGGATCCTTAAGGAGCCTACGGTCAACAATGTCTATTATTCATGGGTCAGAAAGTCAAAAAAAAAAAAAAAGATCAGGGAGCATTGGTTAACAACTCACCTTGAACCCAACCTTGTTATCAAGACAGGCATGCCAGTCAGCTTTCATATCTTTCAAGGTCACGCGATCATGAGGCCTGCCAGAAATACAAATTATATGTGAATAAAAAAAATAAAGTATATGAAACCAGAGAAATTTACACCAAAGAAGAAGCACCTCTTTGGTCCTGAAATACAGGGCTCAACTTGTGAAAGGTCCAATTCCAGGTAAGATGAGTAAACTCTTTCTGATTCAGGCTGACATAACAGAACATTTTGTCAACATATGCATATCAGATTGAAAAAGTTAATTCAGTAATTTATTAACGAGTTAGAACAATTACGATCTTACCTCATTATAGTCAACAAACAATTTATTTGCCCGAAGATAACCTTCAATCATAGCCACCTATAATTCAATAAAGAGGTCACTTATCTGAAATAGAAAAGAAAACAATTGGGAAGCTAATTGCCATAACTCTTGTTATTTGGTAAAGTACTTACAGTTTCATCGCTTCTGCCAGTCAATTTGAGATATTGTAAAGTAACATGATCTACTGGGAAGAACCCCATGGTTGCACCATATTCAGGAGACATATTGGCAATAGTAGCCCTGTCGGCTAACGACAGTTCACCCATACCACCCCCTACAGGCACATACAAAAATTACACGTCATACATGGCCATTTTAACAAGGAAAGCAATCACTGCTTGAAGTACACCTAGAGAGAATCAAATTACCATAAAACTCAACAAATTTTCCCACAACTCCATGCTTCCTCAACATTTGTGTGACAGTCAAGACCAAGTCAGTAGCAGTAACACCATTGTTCAACTTTCCAGATAACTTGAACCCAACAACTCCAGGCAACACCATGCTCATGGGCTGTCAGTTTTAAGGCATAAAGAATTAGTAACAGTTCAGAAGAGTGTCAAGCATGCTGGCTTTAGCATGCAAGTACGCATCAAGAAAAAGCCTGACACATGAAGCAACCCTATTTTCAAATCAAATATGTGCTTGTATATTATTTAGGACTTGACATACCTGACCAAGCATAGTAGCTTCTGCTTCAATACCCCCAACTCCCCAGCCAGCTACTCCCAAACCATCAATCATGGTTGTATGGGAATCAGTTCCAACCACACTGTCGGGGTACAGCAAGCCATTAGTGTTGAAAACAACCCGTCCAAGATATTCAAGATTGACCTGAAATTAAGGCATGTCAAGTAACTCCACCCCAGATACATAGTAGTATAAATAAGCAGCATTCAAGATGTTATATAGCTCAGTATATCTTATGTTATTATAGAAATGTAAAGTGATAAGTCCAGCCATCTGAACTCGATATACTGCTTTCAAACTACTTTACCTGATGAACAATGCCAGAACCAGGTGGAACAACAAGCATATTTTGGAAAGCAGTCGAACCCCATTTAAGAAAAGCAAATCTCTCCCGGTTTCTCTGGAATTCTAGCTCCATATTTGCCTGCACTGCATTTTCTGATCTTGCAACATCGACTTGAACGGAGTGATCAACAACAAGATCAACAGGCACCTGCATAAGAGTGGAACCAGTGCTAAGAAAATGCAACATCCATAAAAAGGGTACAATATACTAAATTTACATTTACAAGTTGATTGAGTTAACATTTGAGAACACTGATAACAAACCACAGAAAAGTAACTTCAGTACTATGAATTGTGAATGCACATAATAAGAACTCCACATACCAAGGGATTGATCTTGTTAGAATCACTGCCAAGATCGTTCATAGCATCACGCATTACAGCAAGGTCAACCACAGCTGGCACTCCTGTAAAGTCCTGGCAACAAAATCATGGTATAAGATATTAATACCAATAACAGTTGGTAAGTTGTTATAACAAACTGTTGACCATGCAAAGAGTGATTCAAGCCATGACGTAGAGTGAAGTACCTGCAAGAGTACACGAGCAGGCTTGAAAGGAATTTCAACTTGCTTTGGAGCAGTATTTTCCCAGTCAAGAATTTTCTCAACATCTTCCTTCTTTACTTGGAAGTTGTCACAATTACGAATAGCAGATTCAAGCAGGATTCTGATAGAGTACGGTAACTTATCTGTCACACAAACACAAAACGTTATCATCAATACAAAATTAACAAGGAACAGAAAAAGAGAATCTAACAACAAGTACACAAAGAAAATTACCGATCCTCGGATCTTTCAGTGAAGTAAGGCTATAGAACTTCCCATACTCGCCGCCTCCTGGCTTGGGAAGAGCTGTCAAATGCTCCTTGAATGGATGACTCTCAGGAGCTGAAACCACACAGCCAATCAGTATACAAACTATCACATCATTCAAAGCTAAAAATCACAACAAATAATCTCGAAAATTTCAGATCCTAAGGTACCAGAATCGAATCAATTTCACAACAGTAACTACGAAACGAATACATATACGATAATTAGACGAATTTACTAGAATTTTCATTTCATTTCCTCAGTTTCTCGGTCTACGCAACTAGTAAGCACAGTCCGAGAGCCAAAAAAAAAAAAAACCAATCCAAATTTCCAAAACACACAACAAATCGAATCAAAATCGAAACTCCAAGATATCAGGAATAATCAGGTGGAGCGTATACCCATGGTAGCGATCCTGCGCTGGACGCGTTCGAGGACGGGAGCGATGGCTCTGATCTGAGAGCGAAGCGTGTAGGGAGCGCGCCAATGGACGCCGTGGCTCCACCGAGTGGCGGCCGAGGAGCTGAGAAGCCTCTGAGCGGTGAAGCTATGCGACGAAGGCTTGGGCGGCGCGGCCAAGAAGGTTCTGGACAAGGTGGAAGTGGAGGAGGAGAAGAACCGTGCCCTAGAAGCTCTGAGAAGAGCCGAGGCAGAGGAAGAGGCTGTGGCTATATACATGACGACGATCACGCATTCATAGATGAAATCAAGTTGCAGGGGATTTGGGGATAAGGATTTTGATGATTGAGGAGGTATGGAGAGGAATGGAGAAGAAACAGAGTATGACCGTTTCTGAGAGTGTGGAGAGCGAAAGGGGGAAGAAGGAGTGTGGAGGGAGACCTAGGGCTGCGTGCCGCTTCTAGAAGTAGTCGACTGAGAGAGAGAGAGAGGGGAGGGAGGGTTTTGTGGGGTGGGTGATGCAGGACCATTTTAATAGGGCTACTGTCCAATCAGGAATTTCCAGCTCGGTGACCATCGAATTTGATTTGCTTTTTAACACAGACCCATAATTTACTTGTTTTGGCGATCTATTTTAGGAAAACTGCGCATTTATTCCGCGAAATGAATTGTGTTTTTTTCTTGTGTTGATTGAAAATGTCAATCCATTCTTCTAGTTAAAAAGCCCTAATACTTTGACAACTAATTTGGACCAAGCCGCAAATAATGAGAGTGTCGAATCAGAATAATCATTAAAAACTTAAAAATTTAAACATCTCCTCTTCATGTAGTTCACGAACTAAAAATTTAAGTACTAAGTATAAAAATAATATTTGGTGATTTTGATTGTGAGAAATTATATTAAAATGCAATATGTAAAATTGGTGTCTTCAAAGTAAGAAAATGAGATTGTTCATGTGACTTGGCTTATTTCACAAATTAACGAGACAAACATATTAGAACAACAGCTTATTAACTACATGGAGGAAAAAAAAAAACTCTAAGCAAGTTAGTAACTCAATTTTATTGCTAGCGATATTGAGTAATTTTAGAAAGTCTCCATTTATTAACTACAGTAGAGTAGTTAGGAATGTTTTTATTTCAATAAGATCATATAACTCAGTTAAGGCAATCGCACTTATTGTCTTACTGTAATGTTTTTAATAAAATATTGTGACTAATTATTGAAAAGACAAAGCAACATTAATTTAACAAAAAGATTATCTTATTCCGCCACTTTCACAAAATAATAGCTTATTATAATGCGCGTTGTGCATGTTACATATTCCATCGTAATGTTCCTTTTGTAAACTACTCAAGAAACTTATCATAAACTAGAGTCACAAAAGCAATGTTCCATGAACGTTGACAAGTGGTATCACGTTACGATTCTTCGTTAAGCTTTAATTGGTTAACCTAGGCCATATGACCCTTGTGGATAAAGCACCCAATACCTTGCCAAGTTGCTCTTTGCTTTATGCCACTTAGGTAGGCACCGTTGGGTACACGTAGCATCTTGGCCTTTCTCATGATTTCATCAGTTGAATGATTAGAATTTTCTTGCATGGAGGCTTGACAATTCTGTCTGCTTTGTCATATTAGCACTCCGGCCGGGTCACCGGGTTCAGCTTTTCGTTTAGTCCAAAGGTCCCCCCAAACATAAAACGACTCTAACTTGTTTCTCAAAATTTTTAAATAATGGTTGTTTTATGTAAAATAGGTTTTATCTGAACATTACCTGCCATTACTATCAGCTAGAATGTGTGTCAAAGTAATGTAATTTAGGACTAAGACCAACCTAAATACTGAAAGTAACAATTGCAGTGGTTTTATTATAGGAAGGCATCTTTTTGTCGGGTATTTAACCCGGTATTTACCACAAGAGTTTTTATTCATACCTCTAATATTGATATTTAGACCTCTTTTTTTTTTTTTCAAATAATAATTGACTTTGTCAACTCATGTCAAATTACCAATAAGACATAAATAAGGAAAATATATATATATATATATATATATCTTCTTATCTCTACGAACAGTAATACTCACTGCATTATAAAAAAAATAAAAAATAAAATGAGAGAAAATAGAAAATACAAAGACAACTCAGTTGGTGAAGCCCTACTAATTCTGAATGCAAACAAACATGTGAACGAGCGGTGACAAAAAGCAGTACTCCAGCACATTTCAGTTTAGCGACAATGACACATAAATGCAATGAAAATAATACTTAATTGGAAAACATATTTGTACGAGATGATGAGCAAACATGGTATTGTTGACTATGCTAACCAAGAGTCAACAAATCATTGAAAAAGTGCTAGCACCTCCGTAACTCGTATATGGATGATGAATTTCCACACACACAAAAATGCTGCAATTCCAAATCTTCAAAAACTGAAGGCGGTCCAACTAATGATTTTTGAAAGTATGAATAGAATCTTTAAAAAAAAGGGATTTTATTGATTTTATTGGACGATGGGTATTATAGGAAGATTAGAGATGTGTAGATAGCAAAATGGTTATTTGTAAAAGTAAGTTTGAGGTTTATTAAGTGAGGAGCTTCAAATGCCAAATTTAGAGGTATGAATAGAAGCTCCCATTTACCACATTTGATTAATATTTTTTTTTTTTTAATAGAAGTTGATTGTTATTCAAATAATCAACATCCAATTGGTCATAGCTTACAAAGCTTACATAAGAAAATCCGGTAAAACATATTCAAGCTACAGCAAACTAATTAACATCATTGGGAAGCTCACAATTAAGCAAATCTATCCAAGAGTGACAAAGCTTCGCCTCCTACGGAAAGAAATCATTCAACTAGCCCTCCCTTGTCAATCACGCAATTGTGGTACAAGAAAGAAACTAGAAACATCATAGAAGACTCATGAAACTAAGACACCCTTAAAGAGGCTTAAACCCAAGCTAGAATGATCAAACAATAAGCAGCTCCTTCCCATTCGAGTTGGAGCATAAATCCACACCGACATCATTACCTTCCACTTTCTTTGGAGATTGTAACTGCTTAGCCCGGCGTCTAGGTGGACGACCCTTCTTCTTTGGAGCTACTACCATCGAAATTGGAACCTCCACTAGTTCACCCAGTTGGAATTTCGGAGGGATAATTGCCAGACTAGGTTTAAAAACCTTTTTTCTCACACCCAAGCCCAAGTTTGGACTTCTTCCAGCAGCAGCAGAAGGCCCAGCAGACTTGGACCCAGTCAAACTTTGATCCCCCGGCCCAACAAACCCAATCAAGCCCCCAGTCAAACCTGCGGTCAACCCTAATTCAAAGTTAGGTTTTCCCGCCGGTTTTTCCGGAGCAGCCAGCCCAGATGCAGCGTCTGCAACCTCCAACTCCGAGCCACCCACCTTCACCACCTGCTCACCAGTCGCCTCCGCCACCAAACCCAGAACCTCTGATACCGGAGAAAACACCTCCGGCCCCACGACAATTATTGTTTCCCCCACAAAAATAAAATAAGAAAAAGGAGTAATGCAATTTATATGAGGTGAAAGATAAGTTCATACCGAATTAATTTGAAAAACTTCTTTTGCATCCCATGGATGCAAGGAAAATTACGTATTTAGTGCTAAATAGAGACACACATCGAGTGACAAGAGCACATTGATAGTATACACAATTGTTACTATGTTAGTGCCGAGAAGAAAATTGTAGATTTGTTGTTTGCATTGAAGCTCTAATCAGACTAACCTAGGTGCCTACAATGGGCATTGTCTAGTTTTGTTATGCTTTAATAATGCATAGCCATATGTGTAGTTAGGCCTGAACATGTGCTTGATCACGAAATTGCGTAAATATATGGACCTTTGAGATTGTAATGTGATTTGATAGTTAACGTACATGTAACTAAATCAAAATATTCATATTTTATGACATATATGAGGTTAGAAATGCTTGTTAATCCCAATTTAATTATAATGTTGTTAATAAAGATTTAGGGAAAATCGTCCAAACAGTGTCTGAACTTTTCCAGACTATTAATTTTCATACCTATACTTTGAAAAACATCAAAAAGGTACCTGACAATTTAAGCCCGACCCAATATTCATACCTAGGAACAACCTCCATCTCCCCCTTCAATTCTAGATGTGAAGACGGGTCTTGGTGTTGAAGAACAACCTCCTTGCTCTCGATTTACCTTCTTCATCTTCGTCCTCTCTCTCTTTGCTCTCGGCTCAATCACCTACAGTGTCTTCCACGGCTTCTATGGCCTCCCAGTCAAGTTCATAGCAGCTGTCCAATCCGTCAAGGTTTCGTTCTGGCCAATATTGGGTACTGCTTTTGCTTTCCAGATCATGTTTTTATTGGTTGTTCTTGTTGCTGGGTTGTTCTTGTTCGTGTCTTTGATGGTGTTTTTCGGGGTGTTGACTGGGATCCTGGGGTTCTGCAGCTCAGTTTCAGAGTTGGGTTTGGATGGGGTCGCTGATGGGCGAAAGAATTAGAAGAGTCTGGCATTTACTCCTTCAGCTCCGGCTTTGGTTGTGTAGGTGGTTGATGCATTGAAGCAAAATTACAAGTTCTATCAGGAGAAAAAATTGAACTCGGGATCTTTACTCCTAATGGAAGCTCTGGTACTAGAAGATATGTTGGAATTTGGTATTACAAATCAAATCCACAGTGTGAGGAGTCAACCACCCAATTATTCCCTCTCAGTGATAGCTTCGCCGGCAACCCGATCTTCTCCAGCATCTTCTCTGCTTCAATTTCAATCATGGCTTCGCCAGCAACCCGATCTTCTCCAAACATCTTCTCTGCTTCGATTTCAATCAAAAATCCCAATACGCACAATCCAAAAAATCAAATTCAATTATTTCAGCTGAAATCAATTTCAATTTTTCTTTTTTTGATGGGTTTGGGAGAAGAGAACAGAGAAGAAGGAAAGAAAAGTCGTGATTAAGTAGATGCATGTGGAAATTTTGGTAGCTGAAACAGCAAAAATGGTTTGGTTTGCAATTGTTTGCTCGGTTTTAAGCCTAGTTTACCGGATAATTGGAATCATGGAGATTATTAGGGTGGATGCACAAGGAAATTTCGATTCTTTAGGTCGGAATCCGACGAGCCTGATAGCAAGGGAATATGAAATTTCGGTAATTCCACTTTGGGTCAAGTCTGGGTTCGATCTCTGTTGGAAATGGAACGACGAAGAAATTCCGATCTCTGTCGAAATGGGACGTCGTAGTTTGGGCAATCTGCTAGTCAGCCTTGATGTGGGACCCTAAGTCAGGTTCTGGGATGTCGGAGGACGGTTTCGAATTCAGGTCGTCGATGTAGATGAAGGTCGAGTTCCGATCGAGTATGGGTCTGAGCATGGCTGTTGCACGTTCTTGGAATCATGACAGTGGCTGTTGGCGGTGGTCTGGAATTGTACACCGATCTTCCTGAGTTCTTCTGGATACGTGTATACGAGTATTTGGATCTAATATACCATTTTGATATTGGTATTTGAATCTCGAATTAGACATGGTAATTATTGGCATACTTTTCTAGTACTGGTATGAGAACAAACAAAGTTGTTCTTCGTATGGTATAGGTACGAAGAACTCCAAATTTTTTTTTTTTTT
>BDJD01010591.1:0-15960 GCA_002564525.1 Rosa multiflora
GTATGTAGTCAAATTTTATGCAATGTGCCAATGTCGGAGACTCGGAGGTAAATCACTAGACTATCTATCATTGACTAACCGGCCTAGCTAGTTGGAAAACAGAAAAAGTAATATCTAAACACACTTGCATATTTTCGATCTTAGTTGTAACATGAATTAAGTGATTTAATGTTCCACAGGTGAGGATGGACTAGTTGGAATGGTATTCCCCAACACATCAGAGGAGGTAGTATTGAAGCTCAAGAAAGGAGACGTGATTCCGGTACCACTCGGAGCAGTCTCATGGTGGTTCAACAATGGCGGCTCATCCAACGACCTTGTTATCGTTTTCTTGGGAGAAACTACAAAGGCTTACACTCCTGGTCTGTTTACTTACTTCTTCATAGCAGGAACTCAAAGTCTTCTCGGAGGTTTCTCAACTGACTTCATTAGCAAGTCATTCAATATTACCAAAGATGAAGCAGATGAGGTCACCAAAAACCAGACAGGGGTTTTGCTAGTTAAGCTAGAACAGGGAAAGACCATGCCTAAGCCCAACGCACTCATCACCCACAAACTTGTTCATCAACTCACTGTCAGTGCCACTTTGACTGAGAAGGAGTTTCCTTTTCTTAACCAGGCTGGGTTAAGTGCCAACCTCATAAAACTAGAAGCCTATGCAATTTCCTCTCCCATTTACACTACTGATTCTTCGGTTCAAGTGATCTATGTCGTTGGAGGAGGTGGTCGGGTCCAAATTGCGGGTCTTAATGGTCAGAGTGCGTTGGATGCGGAAGTAACTGCGGGTCACTTGATCGTTGTGCCTAGGTTTTTCATGGTAGCGAAACTTGCCGGGGAAAAAGGAATGGAGTGTTTCTCTGTCATTACAAGTTCCCGGTAAGCATCTAATCATATCTTGCATGATGCATTTGTACACTGAGCCCCTTCACAAGCCTATAATACCCTAAAAATAAAACTACAGAAGTATAAATAAGCACGAAATTTATTTATTTTTTTGTCAATATATAAGGACAACAATTAATCAGCTATTGTTATAATTAATTTTGTAGGGCTGTCCTGGAAGACTTAACTGGCAAGACATCAGTATTGAGGGCATTATCACCTGAGGTGCTACAAATATCCCTAAATATAAATCCAGAGTTGCTGACAATTCTCCAATCAAAGATTAACTAGAGAAATAGAAGTGGATCCTGCACTATCGAAGTCTTATTAATCGCATACCTACTTCCATATATAGTCTCCATTGCAAGACATGTAATAAAGTGGATGAATTAGAATAAAACTCCTGTCTGCAAAGGATCGGAGATTATTGTTTTCTTGTTCACTTACAAATTTACAATTAATCTTTACCTTTGTGTGATTTTCTAAAGAGACCCGTTATGGATCATATCTTTTTTGAAATGCATCGACATGATTAATGAAAGCATCAAACTGGGAAGAATATGAACCATGGAGCCAGATGAGGCCATTAGGTACGCAGCGTAATGAAAGATGCTGATTTCATAGCTTGTAGCCTTGTACAGGTATGGGAGATGGACTCCCTTTTCCTTCATGGTTCTGTTGCCCAACAAGTGTGTGTTGGAATAGCTGGGGCTTAGCTGTTATTCTGTGAGGGTTTGTTTTAGTTATTGCAGATAATAAACCATATTCATGAGGGCAGTAAGTTACTCTACTTATGAGGGCAATTAGGTTTGAATACATTAAACCTTACTTATGAGGGAAGTACGTTTGTTTCTATCTATTTCTTTGTAAGGCTATATAAGCCAACATTCAGCATTTGAATAAACAAGTGAATTCTCCCAGATATTGCATATTGTGTGTACTAGGTTTATACAACAGTGTGACTACTGTTAACTGGATTTTGGCACCAGCATTTAGTTTAGTCCCTGTTTCGGTGGCCCTTATGTGGAGTGTTGGCAAGTCTGCTCCTCGAACAAAATGACAAAATTGATCGGAAATCTACCTCATGCAGTATCTACATTTGAAAAATTTGTTGCTCTGCTTCAGAAATCTGTTTATAGTGTTCTCTGATTGGTTCAAAATGCTTGAAATGTTGGTAGTAGAGGTAGCTAATTAGAGTACTGTATATATATAGATTATCTATAGTTGTAAATCTACACCGTGTGTATATTATTAGAGCCTTTTGTTGCCCCATTTTTGTTTTCGTTAGTATACATTTGGTGGCAAAGGTAACAGACATTCTTGATAAGAACATGAACACCAGGAATAAGAATGAAGAATAGCACCTGGAATTTCAATTTGACTTGCTGATATAAGGGGAGCACTTTAGGGATGTCATTTTCTCCCGGAGAGAAAATGTAGTCGTTGAACTTTTACCGAAATACAAATACAACGACCCACATCAGTGTGGACAACATTCAAGAGTACCGCAAGGCTGCAAGGCCACAATCTAGGTGATACAAATTAGAATTCTAAATTTATATAAAACTTAAATGAACATAAGTTCAGGAGTTATTGATTTATAAAAACCCATGGGCAGGTGGCACGCCGGTAATTTTTGAATGGTGACTAATCTGGAAATAAGTTTGAGGCTAAAAAGATCTAAACAAAACAAGGACTCAGACTGTCTTCACCGTCTCAGCTGCTGCAACATTCGCATATATAGGGTGAAGCACATGGCCTTCTTTGGGCTCTACATGCACCCACTTACGTCCACTGAGCTTGTGCTTTTCAAACTTTACGGTGCCTTCTTTCAGAGCAAAAAGGGTGTGATCCTTCCCTAACCCAACATAATTTCCAGGATGGAATCGGGTGCCCCTCTGGCGAACAATGATGTTTCCAGGTATCACTCTCTGCAGCATAAACAGAAAAACCTCAAACTGATTGTAAATATCCACTTTCCTTTCGTACTAGTCCCCATACAAAACATCAGCCTCTTACCTCTCCACCAAATTTCTTCACTCCAAGATTCTTAGGTAAAGAGTCTCGCCCATTCTTTGAGGATCCAGCTTGTTTTTTAGTAGCCCAGCGCCTGAACATCAAACTCAATCCTTCCCCCGTGACATCTGCAATTAGTGCACCAAGTAAAACAGTAGAGGTTAGATGCAGCAATATAATGAGTTCACGAAACATTTAAAATAGTCAACTCATCAAGTTATATAAAATTCGTACCAGAGGCACTGCTGTAAACAGGAGTACTGGTAACGAGATGCTTTATATTCAATCTTTGGCACAGTGATGTTCCGAAATTCATTATGCTGTTTTCTGGAAGATGGAGTTATCCTGAAAGAAAATCACCACATTAAGTGGTCAAAATGTCAGAGTTAAGAAGCAGTGTTGCAGGAATCAAACATATGAACAAGAACCAGTTACCATTATGTGAGTTATCAACTAAATTGGCAACTAACACGTAAATTTTATTCATTTCCTGAATATAGTCCTCCCTCGCTACTTCTGAACTAGCAGCCTAGCCACTCAATTGGGATAAACCCCTTGATTCATTTCGCAGTCACAAACAACTCAGGCACTGGCTTTTCCCAGTGGAAACCCTAGGTGCACTTGCTCAAAGTAAAAAGCAATTAAAAGAAAATGAAGACTCTCTAAAGACTTCAACCTTCCAAAGATTTCAACCCCTTACATCTTTGCTTTTTTTTTTTTCAAGAAAAAGGGAAAATAGCAGAGGCCCCCCAACATGGAGCATTTGGGATTGCAAAATAGATCAACCAGTTAAGATCTTTGGGACTGAAGCTTGTTTTTGTTTGGTCAATTCAAGCTGTGACATATACAGACTCAGAAAACACAGGACATAAACGAATTCAACAACCTACAACAAACCAAGCACTACAAAAGAAAGGCCCTCCCTTTATCTAATTAGGCATTATAAGCTGTAACAACCTTACAGCTCAGCTCTATCACAGTTGGATTTCGATTATATTGAAAATTGAATGAGAAAACTATCATACCCAACCCAGAAATCACATGCCCAATAAAAATTACCTACGAAATTTGGATTAAGAAACTAACAAGTAAGTCAGAGATGGCAGATGAAACGTACCCGAAGCGAAGAGGAGATAAGCTTCCTGTCAATAGTCCTTTTCCTTGCGCGAGAATCTCCAGTGATAAGCGTCAGTGTTTGCACTACTTCCTCAAACTTGAACAAACGCGAGGATACGAACGCAGAACGCCTCTGATCTAGTTAGGTCTTTCTTTCTTTCTTTTTCTTTTCGTGTTTTAAGGGTAAAAAGTCTCATTTACCCCGCCCGAGTATCCGATTTCATTACAAAATAACATATCCAAGTCAGGAAAGATACGTCGTGTACGTATCCACAGTGTATCCGACCGTATCCAACGCATATCGCACCTGTATTTTATATCGGCATGGAATTCGCTCTCAAAATCGCGTATCTATGCTTCATAGGAGTGTATTCACACCATTCCTAAACTTTTCCGATCCAAGAATTCATTCTCGTCCGGCGGCGTCCGGACGCCAGGCTGGCCTCTGGCCTCGCCGCTGTCATGGAGACTGCTGCCGGACGGGTATTGATGGCTATTGCTCATGGGGTTCCATCAGATGAGGTTTGCTTGGGGCTTGTCAGCGGGTTTGGCGGGGATGGTGCGTGGTGGTTGTTCAAACAAGAGCGGAGATCTAGCTCTGATGCGGGTTTTTTCCTTGCTTGACGACGCTAAGGAGCAGACTCGACGGCGGTGTGTGGCAGGAGACCTGGATCAGGGTCGGTTTTTCTGCGGTGGCGTCGGTTTTTCTCTGTGCGTGGGTTGCTACGTTGAGGCCCATGGCGGTGTGGGTCGCAGGCGGTGGGACCGCAACGGCGCTGATCGCGGCGATGCCGGTCATGGTGGCTTGCGGCGGAGGGAGTTTCTCTTGACTATTGTGAACGACGGGAGAGCAGATGGTTTGGGTGGACTGGACCGAACCAACTGAATGGGCCTTGGGTGGACTTTCTGTGGTGGCTACCCTAGTTGGGCTAGGGTTTTGGCCCTAGTGCATTAATTATGTATTAGCTTAGTCTTTTACAATAAATTTCCTTTTAGGAAGCTAACGCACGTTATGTGCACTCTATGTATCCCTAGCGCCTCTGGAGTAGTACCAAAGGAGGATCTCCGCTATGTCTACGTCCATGACATGTCTAATGAGTGGGTCTATTTTTATGTATCACTGTAGGTACTACCACTATCTTCTTGTCTGTCTGTACATGGCAGCGAAAGGGTATGTAACGGCTTATTCTGGCTTTAGATGAATATATTTATCAACACCCAGATTTGGGTTTGGTTCCAAAATAAAAATAATAAAAATTCACACCATTCCTTCCTCCAACAAACCAACATATTTCAATGAACACGATTATTTTTCCCTGAATATAAATTCCTAGCACCGTCTATAAATCTATTTTTGATATTTAGCTTTTCAAAACAGTGGAATCCCCCATTTTACACTAAGGATATAAATTCTTTCAGGATAAATCATGCATGCAACCCATATGCTCAAGGGCGAAAGTGCAAAACCAAGCACTGCATGTTACCAGATATCCATATGTATTTTTAATCTTCACAACTCATAGCAGAAGGTCAGAGTCGTAATTAAGTTTTTCTCCTAACAGAAAATTTGTCAAATGTCCAGTATCATTTGGTCTAGTGACATAAATCTCTGATTTTTAAGTGGGAGGTCGTGAGTTCGACTTGACTCACAATATGTTAGTTGCTATGCCTGAGTTGTTGATTTGATAAAAAAAAGCAATGCATTTGGACTAGGTAAAGCATTTTGTAAATTATTAACATAGATCAGGGAAAATTGTGTAAATTGTGTAATCCATAGCATTCTGGACAGAACTATATATATATAACTTATGCAAAGAAGATTTGCATACTGCAAGACTACGAGAGTACCTTACATAGAAATATATAAAGGCTAAAAAATTTAAAGAACTACTACTTATTGTTCATAACAACAACTACAATCAAATTTCATATCTAGCAAAAAAAAAAAATCCCAACTTCCTATGAGTACGTGGAAGGAACTAGCAAATGGATATGATAGCGAAAACCCTAAGAAGCCTCGATATGATAGTGAAAACCCTAAGCAAAATCTAGAGTTAATTTCATTTTACCTCTCTAACATTTACATGTTAAATTAGTTGTGGCCCTGCACTTTTAATTTCATCAGAGGTACTGTGCTCTCTAATTTAATCAATCATGTTCAATAATTCATTTTTTTGTCAAATATTTTGTAAATTGAAAATGTGGCTCCAATGTACTCCCTTATATGATGACGGTTCACTAATGTGGCATGCAAAAATTATATCGTATGTGACTAAAATTTCAAAATACATCACACAATATTTGGCAAAAAAGCCAAGGGTTAGACAAGATTGATTGAAATTGGTAAGTACATGGGCATGCGTGATGAAATTAAAAGTGCAAGGGCACAAAAAGAAAATATCACAAATGGTCACTGAGTTATGACATATTCGACACTTAACTCACTGTATTTTCGACAATATCACGTAACTCACTCACTTTTACATCCGTCTTTCACTTAACTCACTATCGTTAATTCTACAGTTAAAAGCCATTAAAATTGAGGGTATATTTGTCTAAACACTAAAAAAATGCATTTCTAACTTTAAAAAAAAAAAGACAATTTTTTTTCAAATTATATTTAAATTAAAATAAAATCCTTTTTATTAGAAATTTCAGAAATTGAAAAAAAAATCTAACAGATTTATAATTTTTTTCAAGTAAAAAATGGATTTTTAAGCGTTTTGACAAAAATACCCTCAATTTTAACGGCTTCTAACGGTAGAATTAACGGCAATGAGTTAAGTGAAAGACGGATGTAAAAGTAAGTGAGTTAAATGATATTATTGAAAATACAGTGAGTTAAGCATCGAATGAGTCATAACTCAGTGACTATTTGTGATTTTTTGCCGGGCATAAATGATTTAGGGTGTAAAGATCAGGGAGGTAAAATGAAATTTTCCCCAAAATATAGGGATATTTTCACAAACAGTGTATGAAGTATGGATGATTCTACACTTTGGTGTATGAACTTTGAAAACTATCAGATTGGTGTATGAACTTTGCATTTTAACATCACTTTGGTATATTAGGTTAACACCGTTAAGTTTTTGCATGCAAAAGTTAACGGAAAAGTAATTTTTTTTTTTAAACTGTTCTAAAGGATATTTAACAGAAAAGTGGAAAAGTTAACGGTGTACACTAAAGTGAAAGATTTGAGCAAACTTGGTATACCATTGTGATATATATGAAAGTTGGTATACCAAAGTGTAGAAATATCAATAGTTGGTGCATGGTTTGTGATGTTTTCCCCAAAATATATATACTAGTGGAAATGGTATAAGACTGAGTGTGAAATGGTGGAAGAATAATTCTATAAGCTGAGACAGCAATACCCATGAACCAGAAATCAAAATTGAAAAACGATATGTTGTTGAACAGAAAAGAAGACTTTATTTGAGATGAGAAGGGATACTTGGTTGTCGGAAGGTTAAACTATCTGATGCAACAGTGAGCCATGAGCGATAGAGAGAGATATGAGTAGTCGGGCCACTCAAGTGTAGAGGTTTAAGCAAATGTGTTGGACTGGTTGGGTATATACCTGGTTTGTGAGCATGGATATGGATATGGGTTTACATCATTACTAAAAAAATTGTAAGAGTAAATTGAGATATTGCTACTTGGACAATTTGGTATTTAGTCAAGAAAAATGCTAGTGTTTGAACCAAAATTTGGCAAGCCCACATGGAAGATAGGTGGATAGGGGCCACAACAAATTTGGCGTAGGACCACGGTTGAACAGTTGAATAGCTGTGGCATAACGAAGGACTGCGGTGAGTGGCCGCCGCATGATGAATGTCAGCAATGCTTATAATAGAGTGTGTTCCTTGCTAAGTGAATTTCTTAGAAATGATCTTTTAGTCCCTTAACCATTCAGGGTCTATGCCGAAACTCAAGGGACTATGGTAGACCTGTAAATGGGTCGGATTTTGATCCGGACCCGATCCAGATCCGTGGCTATTGGACCGGTTTGGATCGAACATTTTGATCCGTTGATCCGTTAATGACCCGAATCCGTTAACCCATTTATTTAACGGATCAAATACGGGTTTAGGTCGATCCGATCCGTTAATGATCCAACCCGTTTTCGTAATAATAAAATATTATTTTTATTAATATATTATTTTAAAAAATATATATATAATATAAAATATTACAAATTTTTAATACAATGTTTTTGTAGGAATCTAAGCATAAACGGCATTATCAAAAAAAGATGTCTAAAAATGGACATCGCCCAAGATTCAAGATACATTATCAACAAAACATGTCAAGAATGCCAAGATTCCAAGAAGGTTTATCATTTATCAATAAAGATTTGCATGTTTAGTTGACCAAAAGGGTAAGAACGGTGTAGAACAATAGAAATTCAAAAATATTTGAAATTATAAACGGATCGGATTAGCGGATCGGGTATCCGTTAATCCAGCGGATACGGGTTTGGATCAAGCTATCAATGATCCACCTGATTAACGGAGCGGGTTTGGATCGAGTTTTTTCTTTTAGTAAACGGATTTAGATTTAGGTCGATCCGATCCAAACCTGATCCATTTACAGGTCTAGACTATGGGGGCTCTGTTTGCACTTAAATTTGATAAGGCCCACGTGATAGACAAGTGGGCCCGACCCGCAAGGCGTAATGAATGACCGCACTATCTGCGGCACATTAAAGATTTACAAAGTTTATTATCAAATTTATGGTAGAAGATAACATGACCCATTACTAAATCTAAAGAGATCAAATGACCTACAAGGCGTAATGAATGACCGCGGCACATCAAAGAGCTTGATTGTCAAGAGAAACGTTACCAAAGCTTCTATTAATTAACTTGATGAGCATTAAGGGGTATTACTGTCAATCATCAGATACAAGACCTGATTGATTGCTCATGAAAGCATCGATCATTGATAACGTCAAAAATATCAGAAACGTGAATAATGTTTTATTTGTAATCAATACGGTCTTAGCTGTAAAGGCTGAGATTGCTTCTTTTCATTCATTCAGTCATGTAGCTTCACTATAAAAAGGACCATCAGATTCATTGTTAGAGGTCCTCGACCAAACTCTCTACGTGATTACTCAAATTTTATCTCAATATATTTCAACATTTCAGCAACACTTATCAATCTTTACATGCTTATCTTATCGCTTTCTTTACCGTTATTCATCTTTCCTGCATTTTACATTGTTGTTCTTTACATTCATGCAATTTATCTTTTCGCTGTGACTTGTGAGTATCTGCATCCCATAGATTTATCAATTATCACTTGTACTTTCACGTTCACTCACCGAGTTGCACAGCCTGAACATTCAGGCTAGGCAATGTTGATCCGTGCTAAAGTCCTTGTATTCAAGGCATAGAGAACCCCGCGGCCGAGATTGATCCTTCCTAGGCCCACAATCACCTTATTGGAAGTCAGATCAGCGCAAGATCTACAATCTATAACAAAACCTCGCTTGGCCTACCGGCCGCGAGTTGGCACGCCGGCTCACATGTCACTACTCCAGAAGGACACGTGTAAGCCAAAGAATCCCTCGGCCCAGTGACACATGGCCGAGACGATTTTTGAGCGAACAGCTAGAGATTCCAAAAATTTGTACCAAATTAAGATCCGAATGACATGGCACATGCCATATCATCACCCTATAATTTCCACATGGTATATGTTCTTTGCAAAATTATATTTTTCTGAAGAGAAAATAATAATGTTTTGAAGCTGATTTCTGCTTACAAAACAATTTAAATAAGAAATATCTCACAATCAAGAATCTTCACTCTAAATGGTAATGTCTCCTTTATAATTATCTCACAATAAAGGAGACATTACCATTTAGAGTGAAGATTCTTGATTGTGAGATATTTCTTATCTAAATGGTAATGAACCGTTTAAGTTCGGTTCAGTTATGCTTGTTCCTCGGGTCTAGAAGTAGCTGCCAAATTGACCAAAAATTCAAAATCATACTTGCAAGTCTGCAACTGTAAACTACCAAACTGTTAGTCTCTTACAATTGATCCAAATGCTTAATGCTCAGACATTCAACAAGAAGTCAAGAAGCATCCAACATTTCCAATTGATCAAAATGATCAAACATTCAACAAGAACAAAGTACCAAACTGCTACTACAAGAAATTGAAGAAACTACAAACAGGTAAAGAGAACAAAGAACTAAAATGAAACTGGTAACCTGTCCATTTGTCTAGACTTCATGGTACAAACTACAAACTCCAAATCAGAAAAAAAAAAAAAAAAAAAAAAAAAAAAAAACTTGAGCCCAAAAAAAAAAAAAAAAAAAAATCAACATTTATGTAGCAACTCAGCAAGACAGCAACAGCAATGCATGGACCTATGAAGCACAACATACAACAATATAACATTAAAACAACAAAACTGCATACACAAGTGCATAACAGGTTGAACATAAAAAAAAAATCAAAATATATGAACTGCATACACATTTACACAACTACACAAGCACTGAAGCACATTTTAAAATTAAAAAAAATTGTAAAGTTGCAAACCTTTAAGCTTTAACAGTTGGAGGTTTGAATCATTTTTTCACTTTTTTGGATTTGGAAAGCTTAGAAGTCATAGAAGACTTTGTTGCATCTAATTCCTTGGAAAGCTTTGCAGCCTTTGAATCCCTTGCTGTCTTGAAAGCACTTGCATTTTGAGCTTGCTCATTTCTTTTTCTCTCTTCATCAGCTTGTTCTGCATCCAAAAAATGATAATGACTTATGACAGAATGCAACAAAGAACAATTAAAAACTCATAAATCTTTTCAATAATTAAATGTACCTTGCTCAACTTTTTCATAAAACTCCATTTCTTCAATGGTTGGAATATATTCCAACCCTATAATGCTATCTGACTTAAGCCAATTTTGAAGGCAAATCAGTGCTTCTACAGATTTTGGAGTTAGTGAGCTTCTATATGGGTCAATACCCCTTTTTCCAGTACTAAAACTTGACTCACTAGCCACTGTGGAGACTTGAATGGCTAGTACATCCCTAGCAAGAGACTGCAGGTTGGGATATTTACTGCCATTAAGCTTCCACCAAAGCAAAATATTCCAATCTTCACATTCTTTAGGTTTTTCTATCGGATCAAGCAAATATCTATCAACTTTATGTCTAACCACCATATCTGATCACCTTGTTCAAGTTGTCTATTCCAATCTTCAAGCATAACTTTCCTTTTCCCAGTAACTCTTCCCTTAGTTTTCTAACATTTACTGCTGCTGCTCAGAACCATAGCTGTACTCTCTCCACTTCTTGACTTTTGCGAACCTTGTGCACTAGTTGGTGCTGCATATAGGTTACAGAGGTTAACCAGTAGCTCTTTCACAGCTTCTGACCTTCTTTTGATCTTTGACCTATCTAACCCAAGCATGTTGTCACAATTGAATTCAAAGTACCTCAGCTTGTACTTACGGTCCGACACAACTGCAACAAGAAAAAGATGATTGATGTCGTCCAACTGATCAAAGTATTTGCTATACTTTTTTCTCATCTTATTTGCCGTATGAAATAGTAGCTTATCAGTCTCAATTGAGTCTCCATCTATTGGCTTATAAAACAGATCATCAATCTCAGCCTTAATGGCTACAATGTCATGGAAAGCCAATTGTGCAGTAGGGTGTAGTCAAGCACTCACATTCACTGTGACTTGATAGAAAACCCTAAGAAAATTCACAAAATTTTTAGCCTTTTACCAATCTTCATCGTTTGGTGGCCCAACCCTCTTCCTTGGTGTTCTAGACCTATGTACAACTTCTGTTTCATCCTCCTCCTCTTCTAATTCTTCTTCTTCATCAAAAGAACTTATGTACTTCACATCTTCATCCTCAGCCATCCTATCAAATGCCTTCTTCAACTCCAAAGCTGTGTCCAACATCAGGTAGGTGGACACAGCTTTATTATTGAGGAAGGCATAGTTTAACTAGTAGGACTTGGAGTCAGGATGCTTGTGTAGATGCTGCTACAAGCATCCTAACTCCAAGTCCTACTAGTTAAACTAGGCTTCCTATCCACCATATTAGTAATTAAAATTTGTTGCCCCTCCTCTAAATCAACTCTGCCTGGATAACCCTTACAAATAAGCTCAATGTGTTTCCTAAGTGAGCTAGTGCCATTCTCCCTAGAATCACATGCTAGATGGGTAGGGCAATACTTACATTGAGCTTGTTTTGTGCTCCCAACAACCGTTTCCACTCCATCGACCACCTCGATTAGTGGCTGATCAAACTTAGTGAAGTGCTCCCAAACTTCTGAACGTACTGTTGCCGTTTTTTTTTTTCTCCCTCTTCCTCTTTGAAACTCTCTGTCTTGGAGTAGGAGCAGATTTTTTCTTCCTACCTCTCGGACCAGCAACAATGGTTTCTTCTTCTTTTCCTGATGCATTGAGACTAATGGTTTCTTCTTCTGTTGGAGCAGCACATTCAGCCACCAACTCGTGACCAACATGACTGGGACTTGAATCGGCGGTCATTGAAGATTTAAATAAATTAATGAATAATGAATAGGGAAATGAAGGGATTTATGATGTTGAATTGTTGAAGGGATTTAGGATTTTAGGGTGCGGTTTTTCTGTTTTGGGAGAAATGAGGAAGAACTGGAGGAGTGAAAATAGGGATTAGGGTTTAGATAAAAAAAATGAAATGAGAAAATCTCGATTATGTTCGGGATTTACATATATATAGGCTGACATGTACGGTTCCTCGATTCGTGGTGGTATTGAAGTATTGGAACCGAAACCGAACCGCATTTTATACACTCGGTTCGGTTCTTGAAAATGATGTATTCTCAAAGCTTGGAATAGCACCGAACTGCCAGTTTCGAGGCTGTTCGGGTCAATTTTTCAGTTTTTCGGATCTAAAGTCTTAGCCCTTCCAGCAACATATTTTTATTCTCATCTACCCAATTTAACGTAAAAATATAATTTTACCCTCAGCCTAATTAATAAATTACAAATTATGCTCTCCTGCACGACTGATTCACACACACACACACACACACTCTCTCTCTCTCTCTCTCTCCCCGGTGAAGGACTAGGCAGCACGAATCTCACTCTCTCTCCGGTGAAGGATTGGGCCGACGGAGACATTATAGTGGGTTTCGCAGTCAGTGAAGTCAGACCCAGCCACATTGGAGCTGGTTTTGATCGTTTCATAGCTGGTGTAGTCCGATCCCAGTCGCCGCAAAGCCGACTGCGGCATTTCTATCGAGAAGCATCATCACCACCACCTCAGGCCAGAGATCGGCGACTGTTTCAATGTTGGGCAACTCTGACGTTGAAGTCAGCGACTATGCCTACAGTCTCGTCAGCGCAGGTGTTCAGGCTGATGGTTCGAACAGTTGAAGGTGCTACGATCGCTTTGGTAGCAAACCTGCAGATGGTTGCTACAATTGAAGGTGCCCAGCATTGATACTGCAAGTGGCCTTCTTGAGAGAGATAGGTGGGTGGCTAGATCATATTCTAGGTGCCCAAATCAATTTTTTTTTTTTTAAGTAATGGGGCAGAAAAAAAAAAGAGGTTTTGAATGTCTATTGGAGGGTAATAGACGTTTAGAATTGATGTAATCTCCTAGTTTTTTTTTCTTTAATCAAAGTTTTATTTGTCTAATTTTATGAAGATTATTTCCTATTCCGGTGACTAAAAGTTCTATTGGGGAGCAATAGACGTCTATTGGGGAGCAATAGATAGTCTATTGCCCCTCTATTGGGGGGCAATAGACTATTCGGGCAATAGACTTCTATTGGGCGGGAATAGACCTTTACTGCCTCTTTATTAGGGGCAATAGACGTCTATTGGAGGCAATAAACATTTTCGATGACTTATGAGATCTCTGATGAGCTCTTTGGAGACTTCCGGCGAGGTTTTTAGGAAAGTCCTGTTGGTGGCGGCCAGTGACGGGAATCCGGCGAAAGTTGGCCAGAATCCGACGACCGGTGACGGGGTTTCGGCGAAGTCTCCTATGGTTTCTCTCTCTTCAATTTTCTCTCTCTCTCTCTCTAAGTAACACATGGGTAAGGGTAAAATGTATTAAAAAAAAGTAAAAAAAAAAAAACTTTATGGAGTATTAGGGAAGACTTCCTTAGAGTCTTTTGGGTAAGGGGGAATTAAAAAAACTAAATAGGGAAAGTGGGAAAAAAATCTCTAAAAATGGGGTAAATTGACAAAACCAAAAAATAAAAAAAAATTGGGTCTCTAACACTAAGCTTTAGTCAATAAAAGAGACCCGTTTTTGATACTTGAAGTTATCTCTATTAGTTCTATCCATATTTCCTTATATATAGGGTAATAGAAATATAGCCTGCGCAATGTTGCGGGTGTCTAGAGTTAATGCATTTTATAATGGGAGTTAGTGGTGGTAGGAATCCGGTTGGTGCAGGTGGTGGTAGGAGCGGTGGCACCTAGGCGGCTTGATCTGGGTTGTGGTCGATGGTGGATGTTAGACAGCTTAGGCCTCCATCTTGCTGGGCTGGCTAGGTACTGGGCCTGTTTTGGGCTTAGCTTAATCTAGCATTGTTTAGGTTTTTTAAGCCATCATTGTTCTCTAGGGTTGTCTCCTAGGATTTCAAGAAATAAATCGGGGTTGGTGCTTGATTTCTTTCCAATGCTTTCTATAGTAGTGTCAAGTTACTGGCTTTGGTCTTAATCTTAGGATGATGTTGCAATTTAAGTTGCCCTAATTATATTGTTTCATTTGGTTTTAACTAGAGGGCTCCCTAAAAATAGCTCAATCTTGTCGCAGCTGTTCTGTTGGGTGAGCTATTTTTGTGTAGTGTCATCTATCTTTGATATTAATAAATTGACATTTGTTGAAGGAAAACCTAATTTGTGTTTAGCCCAAACTCTAGGTTACTTGACCTAGTGGTAATAGGATTTAATTAGAAGGATCTAGAATCCTAATCAATGTAGAATTACTTTCCTTGTATGATTGAGATTCTATGCATTGTAATCCTCTATATAAAGAGGCCCCTATTATCAATGAGAATACACAGCAAATTCCTCTCAAATTCAGTTTCTCTAAAACAATCCTAAAATTAAAAGCTCCGAGTAACTGGCATAATTCGAAACAGTCAAGGCAGAACCAAGGTCTGTCGTCGACCACTTTCATCTTCCTCCACCGTAAACTGGAAGACAAACCTCCCATTCTGTTCTCTTATGGAAAACCGATTCCTGACTTCCCAAACAGAGGCCAAGGTACTTATAAAGGATTTGGGATCCACTCTCTTCCTCCATGTTGCCATGAGAAGACGACCGACTGTGCGCGTAGTGGTGATTGGAAATGGCAGCGCCGCCGGCAGGACCAAAAGACGTTTTCCCTTCTCGGAGATGGCAAGTGTAGCCCCCAAACGGGCTGAATCTTCGTCAACCATGGTGGATAGTCGTGGGTGTTGAGAATGACGTGTAGAGGAAACCAGCCTGATATTCTCTTTTATGATCTACGATACCTTCAATACAAATTCCTATATGGTATTGATCAATTAAACGTTTTTCATATAAAGACGTACATGATAAATTTTCGTCAATTTTACTTTGTTTCTTATTCTTTGATTAAATTAATGGGCAATTATTGACAAATCCACTGTGGAGAAACTGAAATTTTTTGGCTCCATAACTTCTTGCATTCTAATAAATATCCAGTGAATACCAAACTACTCTAAGCATGCAAATTCATTGTACGACTATACTCGAGATTGTACTTTGAACCACGAGTGTTTATTTATAGTGTTTTATTTTTTTCAGTTCTCCTTTACCTTTACGGATCACATTCTACCTGACTTTTCCGGCCACTTTTCCGGCGATTTTCCGGCCACTTTTTCCGGTCAGCTACAGTAACTCCGGCCGCTACAGTAACTTTCCGGTGACGGTTTTTCCGACCATCTTTTAAGGTAAATT
>BDJD01010594.1:0-10935 GCA_002564525.1 Rosa multiflora
GCAATCCTAGTCACACTTGAACTATGTAGACGGCCTTAAATGACGTGCTCTGGATTGTTTCTGTACACGTCTAAACACATTGAAGTTTAATAAAAAAATGAATATTATCTTAACTAAAGGTAACCCATTTGATAACGATGGAAATGAGATGGGGACATCGAAAAATACCTACCGAATAAAAGCCATTTGAAAACGTTTGCGTCGGTCGGTCAGAGGAAAAATTCTAGTACGAGCATCTCAATCGTTGTATTTAGGATTTTTTGCACCAAAAATGTCTGGAGACTTATGTGACTCATAATATAATATCCGAACTTACAAAGTTATCAAAGTAATACTCAGACTCAATTTTTCGTATCAAATGGGTAACAATGAGCCCTTATCAAAGTCGCGATGGCGCTGTTCCTTAGCTCTCATCGAGTTCTGGCCCTTTTCTTAACACACCGCCGCCATCAGCATGCTCAGAGGAAGCCGGACATCAAAATCCAGAATCCTCGCAGCCGACTCATCCTCTGAGGACTCCGCACACCCCATTACCAGAATCCTAGACTCTGGGTTTCTCTAATCTTTGTTCTCTAAATCGAATCGAGCTCTACTACCTCCAAGAATAGAGTGAGTGCCTCTCTTTTTACTAAAACCAAGGGCCCGACTTCTGATTTTAATCAGAGCCACTGTGGACGCCGCCAGCTTATCCTTTTCGTTCTGGTAACCCATTCTCTAAAGCCTCTCTTTCGTTAAGAGGTTGAGTTCCAATTTCACTGTAATGGAACATACCGAGACATGGTTTCCATCATCGCCGCCCTGCAACTCCTTTGAAAACAACGACACTTTGTCAAACCAAGCATTCAAAACGTGGTCGTAGTCCAGGTTCAGCATCAGGCCACACTCCAAATCCTCCTCCTTCGGACTCTTTTCCTTTAGCGACAACTCTACCAGCTTCAACTCCACCACCGCTAGCTTCTCCATTGAGTAGTGACAAATTACTTGTGCCAGCGGCGAAGGATGGTGTTGATGAACCTAGATATTGTGTGGCAGTGGCGCTACTGGTAGAAATGGTGGTGTTAGACGATGCCATTCTAATCATCAGGACCAAGACTTGGGTCTCTTGAGCCTGAATGCCCTGAGCCTAGGTGTCCACCGAAAATGGAGGGCCTAACTATTTTGGGCTTTGGAAGAACAATGATGTTTGGAGTTTTGGATTTGATCTGTTTCAAGGAAGAGGGTGATGAATAGAGGTGGCAAACGGGCCGCTAAGCACGAGCACGGCATGGGCCTGGCACGGCCCAAGCCCGTTAGTGGCCCGGCAAGACCCAAGCACGTTAGAATAACGGGTCCGGTTGGGCCTAGGAATATTAGCCCATTGGCCCGGCCCGGCCCTAGCCTGTAATGGGCCCGGCACGGCCCGAGCACGACATATTTGGGACGGCCCGTTTCAAACACAAAATTTCATTTTGTTTTTAAAAATATTAAAAAACCACAATGCTGAGATTTGAATATTAGACCTCTTTATTTAAAATCTCATGACAATTCCACCAATGCTATTTCTTTTATGTTGTCAAAATAGTGAAAGAAAACATTATATCCTTATTTTGACATAAAACATTTTTTCTAAATATTAAATATATGTTTATGAATAAAGACTAATCTCATAATAATACAACTATAGAATGAAGGAAAGAATAATATGATACTAAATCTTCATTATATTAATAAAGATTAATCTCACAATTTAAAAGAAATATATTTTGAGTTTTTTTCTTTCTTTCTTTCTTTCTTGTAGTGGAATTAATAATTTTATTAGAAAACTAATCTTAAAAAGCTAAGATTGAGAAAAACATTGTAGAACTTAATTTATTTGAATTTTCTAAATAGTTAAATAAAATTATTTAAGAATTTAAAATCGTGTTTTATGGTGGATGGGCACGAGCACGGCCCGTTTATTGGCCCAGCACGATATGGACTCGGGCCATGGGCCGGACCGGGCTTAATGTTTAAGTAAATGGGCCGGCATGAGCCAAGCACAATAATAAATTGGCCGGCCCAAGCACGGCACGAAGCACGACTAGGCCGGCTTAAAATGGGCCGGGCCGGCCCATTTGCCACCTATAGTGATGAATAAAGGAGAAAATTTAATGAATTGAGGGCAAATCAGTCTTTTTGGCCTCATTTAACGAGTCACATGCGACACACGTGGTCAAATTGATGGAGACGTGATGAAGAATAAACGTAGGTGTTTAGCTCCAAAACCAGCTTGGGTAGCAAACAGTCTCTTTTGTTGCTGTGATTGAAGGCGTGCCAGCACCGTGGGGTGCAGTCGTCGGAGCGTCCCTTGACCTGACTTCTGAATCAAACGATGTGGACGAGGAGAGCACCAACCTCGTCACAAGGTTCTTTTCTATGCCTTCCGAAAAAGGACTTCTTGCCTTACTGGTAAGGTCTTTGGTTGTGATCTCTTGCGTTCACCGAATCGATACTTAGTGTTGTAGACTAAGCAGAGCAATCACTGGGAAGTTGGGAGAAAGCACGAGTTTGCTAAAATCTTTAGCTTCGCTGGGTTGCGAGGGCGTTACCCTTGCTTCACTGGTTGAGATAGTATCGGTGGCAGTGGTACTCGCAGTCAGCTCCTGGGGAGACTGGGACTGGGAGTACGGTCGCCGGGTTGGTTTGGTGGTGCTGACAGTCGGCTCTTGAGGAGACTGGGACTGGAGTACGGTCACCGGTAAGAGAGGTTGCTCTGGGGAGACTTGGATAATCATAAAGATTGATTGAAGAGTTGTTGTGTCTTTTGTTGTATCTTCTTTAGCCTCTATATATAGGTTGCTCGTAGATTCTCCTTCCTAATAGGAATGAAATACTATATTTTAGGCCACAGTTATTGGTCTTCAATCAAATCAAAACACTGAATAGTTTTGATACCTATCGTATGCAATAATTAATAATTATCCGCCTCTGTCGCCGCTAGAATGTAGGCAAATATTAATTGTCTCTTGGAATGTAAACTCTCGGATGCGAACGGTAGGATATGCACGTCTTGATTGCCTTCGCGAAGACTTTTGGCCCATGTCCATGCCACCTTTAATTGCAATATGTGTGGCTTTGATAACTACCATGCATGCATCACGTCCTTACTCTTTCCTTAACTGATCAACTACGCCAAAAGCAATTATAGGAATATATATATTCTTGACGCCAGCTTGTATAGTATTCGCTATCCTTTCGCGAACGTATCAATTGTATAAGAATATTCACTATTCGCATGGCTCACATCATTATTCCCTCTGGCACTAGACTCGGGATCAAGCAAATCAATTATCTTTAATTATCAAATATTCGATAATTAATAATAAATCAAGGAGTATCTAGATTTGCCTCAAGATTGCTTGATCTCCAAATAGGCTTTATTTAGTCTCTAAACAATATTTTCTGAACTTGTCGAAAATATATGCGTGGGCCACGGATATTGGTCCGGTTTCTTCGAGTCCCTCTTGTCGGGAAAAAATGTTAATTTTGGGTTCAAACATTTCCCCCCAGACCTCGAAGTCAAAGTTCCCCGTCTTGACTGAAGAGGTCTTGAGTCAACACTAATCATGCGATAATGTCACCTTAAAGCCACTTGCATTGGCTCAACTGATATCACTAGAGTGATCCCCGATAGGCCTCTAAATAGGCCATGAAGCTTGACTGATATTAGGTCATCTTGACAAACAGTGAGGTAGTTAATAATCAAAGCGGTACACTGATTAACTGATGAATATAAGTACCTGACACTTTGATCGCAGATGCTATTAACCATCTCTGATGAATTTTCACCTTTTACCTTTAGCGAAAAATGTTATGTCCAAAAATAGAAGGCCACAGATACTGGCCTTGTTGGATAGATAATCATCTTTTGTGCCTCTACTTTGACCACAATATCCACAACTTTGAGCCCAAGAGGACATGATGACACCAAGCATTGGTTTAGGCATAATAGGCTCATGAAGCGAGTTACCAAGGGTGTAGGAGTTCCACTTAATTTCTTCTTAAGGTTGTGAAGAAAATAATAAATGCTTGCCTTGAAAACTTGCATCTCTGACAACTCTGAAACTTGAATATGACAAAAAGGCCACATGTACTGGCCTTGAATATTGATGATCACACTCCTATATTTTAGCCTAATCATAATGACTTTCTAAAGCCACAATTGGCTCTGACAGTTCTAGCCCCCATTAGCTAGGCCTCAACCAAACTTTGAGATTTCCCACCTTCCAAATATTGGCTCGTAGCACAAACCTTGACATTAAATGGAGTAGAATTGCAGAAAAGTATGTAGACAAAGAACCTGGAAAGTATTTCACTTGTAGCATTATCAAATCTAGGGAAAGACTTCTTTCTTCAAGCTCTGGACCATATGTAGTGACATCTTCCTTGCCAGCTTTGTTGCCCCCAGTATGAACCAAGAAGTCCTAGATCTCTGCTTTTACCTTGATAGCTTTGTCATGGTCTCTTTAATAGTCTTCAACATCTATTTTGACAAGGCATGTGTAATCCTCAAATATATTTTAGCCATGATAAAGGACAGATATAGAGCTTGCAGCAACAGATAAAGAAACCTGGGAATCAGTTTGCCTTGCCCAAGAAAGCACACTTCATGAGAGACTTCCCTTTTAGCAGAAATTTAAGGCCACTAGTCTTGGCCCAAGTAATACTAAGACATTTTAATATCCAAAAGAAGAACATACTAACTGATGAGATCAGTATCTAGAGCCATAACACTGCCCATCATGCTTTTCTACATGCTTAATCATCAGGCTAACCAACCAAAAATTTGGTTTCAAGCCTCTGTTGCTCTGAATGCTACAACCAGTTATTCATTGCAGAAAGTATGCTACAATTAGCCAAATGCTAGCTTTTCTCTTCCACAATTGGTAACCCTGCATCATGATCACATGGTTTTTGCTTCATAGAAAACACCAATTCATTCATCTGAGATACCATATCCATATTTGCTTCCCAGCAACATACTTTCTCTCCTTTATGCCGCAAGCTGGCAATAAGAATTCTTCATCAAGCCTGTATTTCTTTTCTCTCCTGCTACAATATTTTTGTTTAATAATAACGAGCATGTGATGGCCTTGATTAAATCTTTTAGCCACCAACTTAGTTGAAGTACATATAGCCACAAGGTAGGCACTGTGTTGATATAAAGCCAAATCAGATCACCTCCTACTTCCTGTAGGTGTGAATTCTTTGACAAAAGAGGAATGGTGGTCCTGCAACTTTAATTATGCTTGTCTCCACTGCAACTTAGTTAGCTTGATGCGCAGGGTCTCCCGTAGAGCACCGACATATCTGCAGTTGCAGTTGTAATCTAACATGAGAATTAATATTTCTGCCCCCCCAAGGGCTGCACATGTCATCTTCACAAAACGTTTCTCTCAAACATTCCATCAAACACCTTGTGGGCATATATCATATTCTCAGACTTGTGATGAAAGTCCAACAGAAATAGCCCACAGAGGATCAATTTATCAGCAAAGAGTTCAATCAATCACTATTTCCTGGGGATTGAGCTTCATTCTTCCCAGCAGTTGTGGGAGATCAATCTGAATTCAATATGTCTTCTCTTGCAGTTCAGTTTTTCTCATTCTCGCCGACAGAGAGAGCTTTACCTGAATCCGTTTTAGCGTCAAAAGCCTCCCTATTGGCTCTACCTGGACGTCTACCACTGTGGTTGGCATACTCTCCATTAAAGACCACTCAATGGCCCTTAGATTGACTTCGCCTTAGTTGAATCTTGTTGGCGAAGTTTAGGCAAAGTATATCCGCGAACTCCGCTTAGCTGTATTTCTTTGGAAGACCTTGGTGTAGTATATTAAGCGAACATTTGCTTCACGTAATCATCTCTTGCCAGAAGCCTTGGCGAAGGGTCCCTAGCGAACGTTTGCTAATATACTACCTCCTTCACGAATACTCGCTTCGCGGCCAGTCGCTGACGTCTCTGCGTCCTTCACGACCCATAACGCTCTTTTTGTATTATTATATATATATATATATATATATTTTTTTTTACAAATGACAAAAATAAAAGTAAAAACTGAAAATTGACATGAAATTAAAAAAAAAAAAAGCTAGCAGCAACACGTTTGGCTAACCTCTAGAAGCCCACCTATGCTTCACTCTAAGCTCTGATGCATCAAAATTTATTGCATGACAACCGTCTTTGTGGGAGCTTGCAGGAAAGTAACAAAGATACTTCGCGTCGACAACTTGGAAGATATTTCGCTTGTGAGAGGAATAATCTTGCCCCCCCAAGTATCTTTGTTGGTTGGCTAAGCATGATCTTCAATTGCACTTTTAGAGATGAAGATGTTCCAAGATTGGCTTTGTCGCCAACTACCATGTCATAGAACATGGAGTCTTCAAAATAAACCACAGATTGGCTATTATAGACGACCACTTGCTGGTCAAAGTTCTCCATATCAAGAGCTTTAAAGGACTTGAACTACTGCATATGACTTTTGGAACCACTAAGCAAATTGTAACTATCATCATATTCATCATAGATTGGCTCCGCATCGAGATCAAACTTAGAGTCACCAAAGAGTGGTGAATTGATCTCTTCTTCAAAGATAGACATATCAGATATTTTTTTGCCTCTATATTTTTTCCAGGCATCATATTGAGACGCCTCCATGGACTGTATAGTATCATAGACAAATTCCTTTTGCAAGAAATTTGAATAACTATAAACAAGACTTAACGTGTATTGATGATACTCAAACTTACAATCGCGAAGGACAAACTGGCCACTAAAATTGTTCTGGCCATTCGTACAACGTGGGTTGCAGATGTATCCTCCACATATATCAAAGCCACCGCTTGGCCTTGAAGCATTGATGAAGAAATTGAAGTAGAATTGATTAATAAAGCCACATATTGGTTTTTCAAGACCACAACTTAATTGATAATTAAGTTGGCCATGATTTTGATCTCCTTCACCATGACGTCCAATAGCATGGCTAAGGTTAAATTGATGACAATAAGGTGGGCCATGCCTTTGACCATGCTTTTGATTATGATGAAACCCAGTAGGCAAATAGCAACTTAATTGACAATTAAGTTGATCATGGTTTTGATTACCTCCTTGGTCATGACGACGTCCAGTAGCAAGGCCACATCTTTTTTGACAATTTTCTTTTGGAGGCTTTTCTTCCTGGTAAACGACAATTCGGTCGCCTAGATCATATTTAATCACCGCTTGGCTATTAGAATCCTTAAGAACTTTCTTTTGGTGATCACCAGCATGAACGTGGGCTACGTCTTGCCCCCCAGGCATCTGATCAGTAGCCACATATTTGGCTTGATCATTGGAGAAGTCAAGTACATGTTCAGAGACAACTTTCTTGTCAGAAGAACAATCTTGTTGACCATCTTCTCCATGCACAGCCTCTGTGTAAGGCTGTGATTCACCAGTGAGACCCTTGGATTGATTGCCACCTATAGGCAATTCAGTCTCAGAAACAATCTCTTCTCTAGTGGCTTCTTGACGTTCCAATTCGTCTTGATGTGAATTGACTTGAGTAGCCAAGCTGGAACATTCCTCGCACCAGGTCGCGAACTCGGATGAGGTCTGCTTGTGCTGGGTCCCAACGACATTCACAATCTGCCGATGGTTTTCTCGAATTTGTTGCACATCGTGCCACCTCTGCTCATGCGCTTGCCGTATCTACGCTCAAGCTTCCAGATCGTGCTAAAAATGTCCTCCTGCCTCAGTCTCGCTTCCACATTATCTTTCTTCATCTTCGCGTAGAATGCATCATTGTTCTTTTGGAAGATGGCAAGTCGCTATTCTACGCTCTCACACTCGCATTCTTTGGTACAGGAAGAGGAACAAAGATAGGCATTTCAGGAATTTCTTTTGGAAAAGATTTTCCTCTGGCATCCCAATGATGGCGAACACAAAACGACTCTAGTGCGGTCCCACTGGGCGTGCCAAAATGTTTGGCTCCAAAACTAGCTTGGGTAGCAAACAGTCTCTTTTGCTGCTGTGATTACGGGCATGCCAGCACCGTGGGGTGCAATCGTTTGGGCGTCTCTTGACCTGACTTCTGAATCAAATGATGTGGACGAGGAGAGCACCAACCTAGTCACAAGGTTTTTTCCTATGCCTTCCAGAAAAGGACTTCTTGCCTTATTGGTAAGGGCTTTGGTTGTGATCTCTTGCGTTCATCGAATCGATACTTAGTGTTGTAGACTAAGCAGAGCAATCACTGGGAAGTTGGGAGAAAACACGGGTTTGCTAAAACGTATCTTTAGCTTCGCTGGGTTGCGAGGGCATTACCCTTACTTCGCTGGTTGAGATAGTATCGGTGGCAGTGGTACTGGCAGTCGGCTCCTGGGGAGACTGTGACTGGGAGTGCGGTCGCCGGGTTGGTTTGGTGGAACTGACAGTCGCTTTTGACTGGGACTGGAGTGTGGTCACCGGCAAGAGAGGTTGCTCCGGGGAGACTTACATCAATTCAATAGATTTATTGCCCCCCAATAGACCTTTATTGCCCCTCGACAAATTTTTTTTTCTTTCCTTTTGGGCCTTCTGCCCTGATTTTACCCAAAAAAAAAAAAAGCCTGAGTTCCATTGGCTTCTACTCCACCTTCGTCGAGGTTGAAATAACAGGTTCATACTGAACTGGTTCTACTCAATCTTAATCAAAACTCAATTTTGAACATGAATACATGTAGAGCTCGATGAGGCGATGTTGTTTGATACCTTGCTCGTGCTGGATAAAGGTCGGAGTTGCCGGAAAACCAAGAAACTTGTTGGAATATTCTCCCCTTCAATTCTTTCTCTAGGAAGTTTCTCTCAAGAAAAAGAGACCACATACATGAAGGGGGGGACATCGAGACGAAGCCATCCATACAGATGAGACGCCTCGATCTGGGGAAATTTTTTTGGAGAACTTGAGAGGCTTTCGGGGCTCTTCCCATCGCCATAATCAGTAATCGGTAGTTTGGATCGGAGATGACCGGTCTCCTCTTCCAGCTGCCGAGACGAGTCAAAGAAGAGGTCCAAGCAACTGGCAACGGGGTCATGCTTGAGAGAGAGAGAGAGAGAGAGAGAGAGAGAGAGAGAGAGAGGGAAAAATGATCATTTTTTGTTAAATTGTGTGGGTGAGAACAAAAATCTGTTGTTGGGGTAAGTTGAATAATTTTCGCTCATTTTGGTACTTTGGGTTAAGGATGTTAAAAATGTTGAGAATAAATTATATCATAAGGGTAAATATGACAATTACAAAATAGATTTTTATTAAGAAAAATAAAATGATCTCCCAACCCTTACTTTTCTCTCTTACTATTTTCTTCTGCAATAATTGTTTTATTTCATTTTTTTTTATTTTCTTAAAAAAAAAAAACTGTTATACACGCAAACACGTATGAAGAATGCTAGTATATATATATATATATATTTATATATATACAGATTTTATCCAGAGCGGAGGTCCACTTTGAAATTAATGTATGAAGTTCAAGTTTTGGGTCACTTTTCGGTCGCATATCCACATCTGGACCGTTCAGTTTTTATTTTTTTTTATTTTTACAAAAATCTCTCATTTAATTTATATCAATAAAAAAATAAATTTATTAAAATTTCCTAATAAAATCATAATATGATTTACTTCCATTTTTTTATTTTTTTTTTCAATTTCAATGCTCTCTATTTCAATCCATGTAAAAATATTAATAAATTTACAACTATGAGAAATGAAGAAGAGATTGATTTTTTTTTTGCGGTGTTTTTAATTTTTTATTTGCGGTGTTCACAAAGGGTATTGCAAAGATTTTGATGAAGCTAACACTAATAGTTTTGTGAATTAAATATCGAATTAACGATGAGGAGGCAACAAAAAGACAAAAAAAAAGAAGTAATAAATTCAAATTTGGATGGAGAAGATAAAAATTAATGTTATCCAATGAGAAATTAAGTAGTCTTTTATATTTAATTAATTATTTATGTATTATTTTTTTGTACATATATTTGGAATTTTAAAAATTAGTGTACTTATTAGTCATTTTACATTTGGGTAATATAGTCTTTCAATAATTTATGTGTTTGTAGGGTGAACTAAGAAAGTGGTAGGGTGGCAATAGCCGCACCCTAAAATTATCAATGCCTTAAAAATCATCATTTTGGCTGAAAATTTGCAGAGAAGATCTCACTAGTACCTAAAAACTGAACGATCGAGATGTAGATATGCGATCGAAAAGTGACCAAAAACACGAACTTCACAAGTTAATTTTCAAAGCGGAGCTCCGCTATGGACAAGATCTGTTTTTTTATTTTATTTTATTTTATTTTTTATTTTTATTTTTATTTTTATTTTATAAATTAGAGTTTGGAACCCAGCTTAACTGGGAAGCTCAGCCCCACGTTCGTTATCAAATATAAGATAACCTTATATGCTAGTATATATAAATACAAGATAATCCTATATGTAACTTACTGTAAATGCAAACGTGGTCTCTGAATCTTAAGATCTAGGCCTATCCATTTGCAGAGTAAAATTCTTAGACACCCTCTTATTTTTAAAGCCATCCAGAACTGAAATAATATCTCTAGTTATTCTATGAGGAATTAAGGAACAGTTTGAGTAACAAAAACCATGGATCCCCCGTCTTTAGATGGTCCAAGTCAGGACCAGAATATTGAATATTGATCAAGGACCGGAAAGGAAAATGACTTTTTCTATCTTTTAGGGAGCAGTGACCTACTTTAACTTTCCAATAAGTCCATGCAATCCTTATGGGACTTAGAAAAACTGGCTCTCTGTCCTTTTTTCTAGACGGCCAAAGATCCCCTCCTATCTAACACTTGCCCAGACCTCTCTTGTCTTCTTCTTCTGGATGTGTACAGATCATGCGTTGAGACCCAGAAACACAGCTATGCTTGCAGCTCTGTAC
>BDJD01010595.1:13124-32463 GCA_002564525.1 Rosa multiflora
ACAGTACTCACAATATCCTTGGTGAAAAGCTTGTTGTTTTAATTAGTTAACCTGAATGTATGTAAAACTTTGAAAACATATGTTGTACAAAATGATAGAATATTAGGACAAGTTTACATGCTAGGATATACAGGGATTTTCCCTGTCACGTCGTCCATTATCACAGGGAGTTCATTTTGTCATATATGCCAATAGAAGTAAATGACATCATGATAGCTCTTTTGTGATTACCTGTTTTAAACTGTAATCAGCGTGTTCTTCCACCTCTGTCAGGGCATTCTGTTCAGTGGCCAATGCTGCTGAAATCTCATGTTGGGCTTTGTGAACCATGGCAAGCCCTGCCCATGCTATGGGAAGTTCAACAGAAACAGAGTCTCCATCTCTTATAACTGAAGCCATTTCATTTCCTGCCCAGTAAAGTTCGTGGGGATCTTGATGCCGTTCTGCATCCTTGGTTCGGTGTATTGCAACAGCATATCGTGTAGACATACAATTGAGCTCTAATTTGGCCGCCTAAGGAAGATACAATAGCAAAAGAAAAGGCTGGAGTCAATTTCAAATATATATTTTTTTTCTTTTCAACAGTCATTTTGGAAAAAAGTAGCATCAAAGTCTAGTCCTTCTAATACAAATCAACATGCAACACAAGCATGAGTACTAAAGTATTGACTATGCCATATTGCCATTATGAATTGAGTTAGACACAGAGAAGTTATGCACCACTGTTTTCCAGAAATCAAATTTAAAAAATGATAAACTTTCCATGAAGAATAGACACCAATGGACAACCTCAGTAAATAAGCAATAAATAAATGTAGCAATGAGCCATAAGCACCTTCTCCAAGCACTTGCTGGAACTTCTATGATCACCGGTCATATAATAGGCATTTGCAAGATTAGCCCAGATATGTCCTGCTTTAGGATCTTCATTCAAGGATGCTAACAGACACTCCTTTGCAACATTGATAGCAGAAATGTGATCTGCAGAAGCACCTCCACCAGCATTTGCCCCAGCACCTGAGAATTAACCAAAGGTAAGTTATAATGATGCAGGTTCTTTGACCAGGGCATATATTAAAGCAGCACCCTACAAAAATTGACTGGTATCCACCAGTAACTATCCTAAAAGCTTAAATAGTATACTGTAAGAAAGCAATGGAAGAGTTAATGAAACTTGGAACCAAACTCATCAAACCTATACCTGCAACAACTGAACCATATCTACATAAAAGAAGGGCAGCATAATTGATCAAGGCGGTGGGATGATTTTGATCTTTGAGGATCAATTCCTGGAAACATTTTTCTGACAGTTCCAAATTTCCACTGAAATTAGAACATGCAACAGTTTCAGGTTAGAGAACTATAGGAGGTCAAAACATATAAAAGAAATCACTAGGTTGTTGAAAAGTAGTAATTTCATCCAATGTCTAGCATGAGAATAACCCCGAGATATTACTGTAACATAATAAGCACACAATACAGACATGCATGCAGGCAGAAAGATTGTTGCACTTCTATTGCAGAACATAAAATTAAATAATACCACTCCACATAATTTTGAAATGGTAGCAATGTTTGAGTTAACCATTGCTCATACCGGCAATGAGATTCATGCCCACACACAATAAACACGTAATTGTGCCTACGCACAATTGTTGCTTCCCTTGTTTCTTAGTTACTCTAGTAGCCGGGAACAAAAAATTCAAGGGAACAAAACACTTGAAAAACAAAAGGGTGAATCACTATTACCTTTGAAGGTAAGCAATCCCAAGGTTTGCAAGGCAATCATAGTTGGTAGGGGCAAATGCTAACAAAGATGACAATACCAAAATGGCACTCTGAAAATAACGAAGTCCATATCAGAAACTGTCAGAAAGTTAAAAAGAAAAAGCAACTATTATCAACAGTGTCAATACTCAATACAGACAATGTACCTGCAGACGGCCAGTTTTAAGCAGTATCAAACCGAGAGTATTCCATACCGCTGCCTGTCTTACATCTGACTGCATCGATTCTTTTAGTTTCGAGAGAATCTCCTCAAGCCCCTGAGGTTCAAGTTCTTCATCCGAAGTACCATCCACCGAACTCTCTAGCATAATACACTACACATTTGACAAAAACCACATCATCCTTGAGCAAAAACAAGTCAAACTTCAACCCCAAAGCCCACATTGTACCACAAAAGACTAATCTACCTGCGCATGATGAATTTGAACCAGTGAAAGCAACTCTGTCCTATCAATGTCAACCTCGGGCCGGCGCAAAATCTCTTCGGCCTTCTCATATGCCAAAACAGCCTAAAACCCAAATACTCATAATTACACTTATCATGACACTAGACAAAAAAAAAAACAACCAATTCAAGAATCTACCTTTGAAGGCTGACCCAGCCTCTGATACATTAGTCCCAGAATGAAATGGGCATGCGCATTTTTCGGCATCTTCCTCGCAACATGAACCAAACCCTACAAGCAATGGCCGCCACTAAAACAGCGTTAAACCACAGTAAAATGCTTTAACAGAAGTTGCCGCCATTGAAGAAGCTGTCCTTACAGTTTTGAGGCTGCTGACTTTTTCTTCACGGGAGGAAGAAGAAGAAGAGACGGGTTGACCAGGCAAAGGCAAGTAGCCGTCTGGGTCAGGTCCATAATCCATGGGGGACTCCACCTTGAAATTTCTGGACCGGCTTTTTCCCAATTTGGTCAATCTTTTAGCTTCGCCATCGGCGGCGTCGGAGTCCCTCGGGGGATGACACGTGGAAGGGACGGCGGCGTCGGTCTCCGGTGGGTCGACGTTGAGATTGGCGGCGGCCTTGGGGTGGTGGTTAGCTAGTTGGGGTTCCTGTCCCGACATTTTTTCTGTGGCCAAGTCAAAGTGGGAGAAAAACAGAGAGCTGTAAAGACTAAAGAGCGCAGAGGTTAAACGGCTTGAAGTGGGTCCGACGACACGTGGCAGCCTCTGGAGCAAACATTTTTATGAATGTGATTAAATACTGGCTGACGCGTTGACGGCGTCAAGTGCGTCAGCCATGGTGGTATAGTACATAACTTTGTTTTCTATTAGCTCTAACAAGATGGTGGTAGTATAAAACTTTGCTGGACTTTCTTTTCTTTTCTTAATTTTCAGAAATATAAGAGACAGCCAGATACAAACTAGAGCCATCAGACAGTAATTATTACCTCCTTTGTTCTCCATATTATGGCCTCAATATAGTCATGTGACGAATCAGGATTCAGGATCTACTTGGTGATTTATCCATTTAGTCTTCCGGCAGTGATGAACTTCTTTTGGAACTTGACTGTGATTTAAACTCTGAGCAACTATGTAGCCTTGCATATGTCAATATCTGATAGATAGATAGTAAAGATCGATCTCTTGTCAGCTGACAAAGAGAATTACCATAGTTACAAAAGATTCTAGTAATTAAGTGGCGATCGAGTAAAATCCCTTGTTTTTCTTTCAGGAACTTGTGAGAAGAATCTGACTCCTGTTGAAGACATGATTTCTACATACTTGAAAAAGTATGTATTTTTTCTCACCTAGAAAATTGAAGATCATGTATCCTGCTTTTATCTCAAAGCTTTTTTTTCCTTTTTTATGTTCTGTATTTCGAAACCATTGCTATGTCTGTTAGAAAAGTTTCATGTATTGTCCACTGCAACTTTCAGCGTCACAATTGAGAGATTGTCCCACTCGTCGGACCAAACTATTTTATATAAGAAAGCTAAATTAAGTTTCTGTACAACTCTAGTTACTGGTTGTTAATTATCACCATCTTTTCGTTAAATGGTTGGATAAATTTTTTAATTCAAATATGCAAATTCAATGTATTGGTAGGTACTGAAAAAAAAAAAACATGATTTTACCAAGCTGACTACTGATTTATCTATGAGGTATTAAATTGAAACGAACTTGAAACTTTTTCCTGTGTACTTGCAGGAGCAGTATGGGTATCACTGAAGCATTGCGGTTGCAGGTAGAACTCCAAAAGCGGCTTCATGAACAACTTGAGGTATGCGGTTGGGAGCCATGTACTGTCTTTATGTCTCTGAGCTGGTTGTTGTTTGGGATCTTTTTACAAGAATATTTTGTAGAGACTCGGAATGTATAGAAATTTATGTGCCAGAGTCTAGCCCTGAGAATAACTAATGATTTCTTCTGAATTGCTTCTTCTTCTATACAAACTATATGCTGCTATTATGACTTGCATAATACAAATTTCCAGATAGAGTTTTGTTTTACAGATACAGAATTTGGTTATGATGTGATACATGCCAAAACAATCTCCATTATTTTGGTCTTTGTAGTAGGCAGATGGATGAAAAGGTTTATAAAGTTGAGGTGATTGCTCTTGAGTGATAGTGAGCTTTGCTGAATCAAACCAAGCCTTATAATGTTTAGGTCAAGCAACTTTGGCAATTTGAAGCCACCAACTGTGGGGTTTATGAGTCAAAAGTAGTAAAGTCGTTGGGCGGTTGAGCTGATGGGCCAATGAATTATATTTCTTAGAGTTCTGGGGTTTATATATAACTGTGTAGTTCTATCCCATTCTCCATCACACAAACTTTCTCTTGGTTCTTAGAGCTTTTCCTCACTTTATTAGGCAACCTAACAATTTGGAACAAGCTGACTTGAATCTTCAGCTGAGATGATCCTCTTATTTATTACTTTTATATTCCCAGTCCTAAACAAACCCAAAATAACCCATCATAGTCAAATGATGATGTTATTCATGAATGCCAAACCCATCATTTTCAGCTGATGAGCCTTTTTTGGTTTTGTTTTTCTTCTTGGCTAGGTAAGTAGTTTATTGCATGTACTTTGTGGTACCATTTGTCTGTTTTCAGCTTTTTGCTTTCTGTTCAGTGCACTTCTATGTTGGTTTTGATAAGACCACCTTTTAAATATTTTAACAGATTAGTGCAGAAAAAATACACTAGAAAAGACCACCTCTTGTTCGAGCTACTTAGAAAAGTGATGGTCATCTCCATTTAGATAAGCAGCTAGAAACACTGATGCATGTTTTCTCTTCGTTACGGAATTTCATTCTAGGTTAATTGTTAGCTAGGTGGATGCATGGGAATACTCGTAAAATAACAGAAGAAAAGAAGTAAGAACAGATATTTCACCTAAGAAGCTAGTCAATATTGAAGGTTTCCGACGGCAATTCAGGTTTGAGGAGATGTGGTGTGCCCACGAAGGTTTTTCGGCCACAGTGGAGGAGGCCTGGAGTATTCCTTATGGGGGGGAGCCTATGCTGCAGCTGTGTCGCAAAGTTAAAGATTTGGGTTCCCATCTTCTTGCATGGGATCGTAGGGTCTTCCGCAGTAGAAGGGAGGAAGTGGAAGCGGTTAGAGCTCAGCTGGATGTTATTCTACAAAAACCTTTTGACCATAATGACACTGCCCTCAAAATGCAACTATCACAGCGTTTAAATGAATTGATGTCCATTGATGAGACCTATTGGCGGCAACATTCTCGAGCTATTTGGCTTAAGGAGGGTGACCGGAATTCCCGGTTTTTTCACAAGAAAGCATCAAACAGAAGACAAAGAAACAAGATTAAGGGCCTTTTTGATGCTAGTGGGATATGGCAGGAGTCCAAGGCTGGAATTGATGGGGTTGTGCTGGAGTATTTTCAGGATATATTTAGTTCCCAACCCTCGGATGTGGAGGCTCAGGACTTGGTTCTTCAGACTATTGAACCCCGAGTTTCTGAGGAGATGAATGCTCTTCTGTTGGCTCCTTATAGTTCGGAAGAAGTTCGAATTGCTTTGTTTCAAATGCATCCTTCGAAAGCACCAGGTCCAGATGGTTTTTCACCTTTCTTTTTTCAGAAGTATTGGGATTTAGTTGGTCATGAAGTTAGTAATGCGGTGATCTCGATGTTAACTCTTTCTGAAATTCCCCCTGATTTGAATTACACTTATGTTGCTCTCATTCCTAAGATCAAAGAAGTGGTAAATATGTCCCATCTCCGGCCAATTGCTTTATGCAACGTTATTTACAAGATAGCTTCCAAGGTTATCGCAAATAGGCTCAAGAGTTTTCTGCCTGACATTATTTCCCCTCAGCAGAGTGCTTTTGTCCCTAATCGTCTTATCTCTGATAATACTTTAGTGGCGTCAGAACTAGCTCATTACATGCACAAATTGAGGCGGGGTCAAGAAGGTTTTATGGCCCTTAAGCTGGACATCAGTAAAGCCTATTATAGATTGGAATGGGGCTTTTTGCAGCGTATCATGATAAAAATGGGGTTTGCTGAGCAGTGGGTGGCACTGATTATGTCGTGTTTATCTACGGTACGCTTCTCTTTCCTTATTAATGGTACACCTAGAGGTTATGTTACACCACAGAGAGGATTAAGGCAGGGCGATCCATTGTCTCCCTACCTATTTCTATTATGTGTTGAAGGCTTGTCTGCTCTTATTTCGCATGCGGTTTCTAATGGGCAATGGCAGGGGTTGCGAGTTTGTGATGGGGCTCCTTCTATTAGCCACCTTTTGTTTGCAGATGATAGTATGCTCTATTCTTTTGCTACAACCCAAGATTGTTTAATGATCCGGAATGTGCTCAACATTTATGAAAAAGCTTCGGGACAACAAGTGAATTTACAAAAGAGCAATGTGGTTTTTAGTGGAAGCGTTCTGCCGCACTTGCGGGTTAGTATGGCTCAGGTTCTTGGGGTTCAGGTGGTGGACAAGCATGACAAGTATTTAGGGATTCCAACTCTTGTTGGCAGGTCCAAATCCGATACCTTTGCTTATATTAAAGATAATTTGTCAAAGAAATTGACTGGGTGGAGATCCAAATTACTCAGTGCTGCAGGTAGAGAAATACTTATTAAAGTGGTAGCCCAGGCGTTACCTTTGTATACTATGAATTGCTATCTACTTCCTCAGAATCTCATTCAGGAACTCCATCAATTGTGTGCCCAATTTTGGTGGGGCAGCACTGATGAGAAGAAGGTCATGCATTGGCGTGCTTGGGATGAACTTTGCAAACCTAAAAGTTTGGGTGGTATGGGGTTTAGGCACCTTTTTGCTTTCAATTTAGCTATGTTAGCAAAACAAGGATGGCGGCTAATTCAAAATCCAAACTCTTTGATTGGTCAACTTCTCAAAGCTCTTTATTTTCCTCAGAGTAATTTCTGGGAGGCTTCCCTTGGTTCCCAACCATCTTATGCTTGGAGAAGCATCTTGCAAGGCAGAGACATTCTTAGAACTGGTATCAAAAGGCATATTGGGAATGGTTTATCTACCAATATATGGCTGGACCCGTGGTTGTTGGATGAGGATTTGACTGCCTACTCCTCGGACAGAGTGACTCTTGTGGCTGATCTCTTTGAATCTCCAGGTGTGTGGAACTCTGTTTTATTAACAGAATTATTTCCTATTCATATTGTGCAGAAAATTCTTGCTATTCCTCTTAGTCCCCGGAACCATGAAGATAGGTGGATTTGGGGTGGTGACAAGAAAGGTAAATTTACGGTTAGATCCGCCTACCATGTAGCCCGGAATCGGATTCTCACTGAACATTCTACTACACCTAATCCAAGTGCTTCTCTTTGGCGTCGGTTATGGAACTCCCCAGTTCCAGGTAGCGTCAAGGTTTGTGCATGGAAAGCAGCTTCTAATGTTCTTCCTACTCGGAGTAGGCTTAGCGAACGTGGTATTGATTTGGATACCCAATGCCCACTCTGCGATGAAGAAGTTGAGACTCCTATCCATGCAGTTCGTGATTGTCCCCATGCTACAAGTTTGCTTCAGGGAGCCAACCTGCCATTAGTTTCGAGTCCCACAACTGTTACAGATTGGCTTTCGTTTGTCTCTTTGTCAACCCCTCAGTTTTTTGCTTCTACACTTATGATTCTCTGGGCAACTTGGCGGAACAGGAATGCCAAGGTTTGGGAGGGTGACTTTAAGGAAGCATCCCAGATTGTTCCGATGGTTTTGGGTTGGTTTGAAGATTATAAAGCGGCTCATATGACCCCTCGTTTGGGTTTGGTTAGTAGGTCGGTTTCTAAGTGGAAGAAACCCCCAGTAGGCTTTGTGAAATTGAATGTTGACGCTAGCTATGATCACACATCGTGTCGGGCAGGCTTAGGTGGGGTGTTCCGCGACCATAACGGGGCGTTTCTCCATGGATTTCGGCACACTATTATAACTGCTAACTCGGCTCGACATGCGGAACTTCTAGCCTTGGTGTTGGGAGTGCAGCTCGCTATTGATCATTCTCTTACACCTTTAATTGTGGAGACTGACTGCTTGGATCTGGTGTCTGCACTTTCTTCTTCCTCGCTGGACTTTTCGGACTTGGGATTTCTGTTGGCCGATCTGAGGATCTTGTTGCACGAAGCACAGGGAGCTCGGGTCGTTCAGGTCGGACGGCAGGCCAATGGGGTGGCTCATCTCTTGGCTCAAGATGCCAAATATGCTGATTTTCAAGTAGATTTCTTTTCATGTATTCCTCTATCTGTAGAGGCTAGTTTAATCTATGATTGTAATGATTTCTATGTTCCAGTTGCAGTTGTATAGCTCATTTTCCAGAATGTATAGAAAAAGAAAAAGATGGGATCGATGTAAAAGAATAATAAAAGGAAGTGTCAATAGAAATAAAAAGGGACAAAATCAGAAGTTCCGGGTCAAAAAGAGACAATGACAGATAACAACCAGACAAAGTTTCAAAACACAATGAGGAAGATATTAATAGTACCACCGATAACATATACAAATCACAGAAATATACGTGAACTATTGTTCTTTAGAATTCTAGCTGGCGTATTCAATAGAGCTCCAAATTAGGGAGATATTAATAGTACGATAACATATACAAGTCACAGAAATATATGTGAACTATTGTTCTTTAGAATTCTAGCTGGCGTATTCAATGTAAACCTCAAAATATATCAAATAGAGATGTATTTCGGCCAGAAAAGTGGAGGTGAGAACCAACTATGGTCAGTGAGAACCTCCCAGGAGCCTCTCACCAGCATGACGAGCAGAAACCAGTGACTGAGCCATTCGCACAGTCTCAGTTGCGCTGCAGTTTGGTCGCAACCTGCTGCCAATTTCTTCCAAATTCAGTGGAGCCAACACATCATCGATCATGGCCCTGGCTGAAAAGAGAGCAAGCTCATTTGAAGCATCCAACTTGTCCAACTCTGTATCCTCTGCAGATTCCAGAAGCAAGACAAATCCATTAACTTTGTCCTCGGCCGAGAAGATCTCAGTATGAAGGGCAGAAAGCAGAACAGATGCCATTTCCTTTTCACGGCTCTTTCCATCCATTGCAAGTGTGATCAGCTTCTTCAAGAATATGGGATTATAGTCAGGTGCTGCAAGATCTTCAAGGCTTTCAATGAGCTCGGGAATATCATCCGAGAGAAAGTATTCGTGAATTATGGACACTATCTCTTTCTCGAACTGCCTCACCTTTTCATCTCCAACTTGCACCTCACCATCTGCACTTAAGGATTCCACAAATGAATCATCAAGCCAACCTTCAAATATTGCCTTGGGGACCAGCGACTGGAACAAGGTTTTTGCTGATGGAATGTCAAGTGCAAGGTCATCGAGGCTGTCTGCCAAATGAGAAAAGCCCTTTGCCATCTGACTGGAACAAATAATTAATGCCTTCCTCAGCCGCCTCCTTTAACAGCTTCGTTATTAATGGTTCAGCTGTCTGAGTCTCCATGCCAAGAATCAAAGCTCTTTTCACAACCTCATGATGATAGAACGGAACTCTTAACTCTCTAATGCACCTACATGCCTCAAGAGTGTCTCCAATTTCCACATATTCTCTCAACAAACCAGAAATCTTTTTCTTCACCTTTTCAACAGTTACGTGAGTGCTACCGCTTCACCTCCTCTCCACAAGTTCTGCATGGTGTGGAGCAGAAATATAGTTCTTCTCTGCAGTCTGAATTAACTGAACTCCCTTGGACGATTCAGGGAGTGCTTTATTTGCCCTTGTTAAGAAGGCTGGAGGAAGGATGTCATCAACCACTGCACGAGCAAGAAACAAGGCAAGAATGTCTACTACATCCAGTATGTCCACTTCACGGTCATCAGCAGAACCAAGAAGTACATAAAATCCATCTTGAATCTGCGCAGGGCTGATGACATCAGCATACAAAGCTGAGAGCAAAACTGAGGCCATCTCTTTCTCCTTATCATGCCTGTCAATTGCCATGGAAACAAGGAGCTTAATGAAGTGAGGATACTGACTTGAGCTTATTAGTTCTCTGAGGTCAGATGCTGCTTGTCCCACATCATCAGTGCTAAAGTATTCCTCAATGATGGAAGCGACAGTTTTCTTGTATTCGTCCAAGGGATCCACTACAGTTTTCCCAACAAGTTGGTATATATGGTTCCTATTGAGACAACAGGAGTCGTAGATTATTACATAATAAGAGGTGACATAACACTAAAAACCTAATATAACATAAAATATTCAAAACGCATATAAAAACACACAAGAGAGTAATGTCCTGGTAGCAAGGGATCGAGATAATGAAAACAAGAAATGTCCACTATTTAATCAGGATACTAAACCAAAAATGCAGGAAAGTGTCGCAGAAAATATACTACCTTCACATTTTGAGTACCAACAGCATGGTCATCTGGGCCAGGAGGGTCATCTGGCCCATGGGGGCCATTTGGTGCAGGTGGCTTATAGTGAAATGCCATCTAAAAGGTATAGAAAACTAAGGAGTGGAGGTGGCAAACGGGCCGCTAAGCACGAGCACGGCCCAAGCACGACATATTGTGGGTCGGCCCGTTACAAATACAAAATTTCATTTTGTTTTTAAAAATATTAAAAAACTACAATGATGAGATTTGAATATTATTTAAAATCTCATGACAATTCCACCAATGCTATTTCTTTTATGTTGTCAAAACAGTAAAATAAAATACTATATCCTTGTTTTGACACAATTATTTTTTTCTAAATATTAAATATATGTTTATTAATAAAGGCTAATCTCATAATAATACAACTATAAAATGAAGGAAAGAATAATATGATACTTTTTGAAGCACAAGAGGTCAGCCCATTATATAGATTCAGCAAGCAGTACAAAAACGAAACACCCCTATGGGGTCGATATAAAGAATCGTTCCTTAGGGAACCCTAAACACCTATTCTATAACAAGAACAAGCCTCAGGCCACCCCGAGTACACCCACCTTTTAAGGAAGATAAAGCACCTTTATTTCAAACAAAAATCAACAATCTCCGAAGCAAATAGTAAAATGAACCCTTAGAGAATGAGAACTTTGCGACCTATTAAAGAAACTAAATGCTAGGAAAGGAAGATGACAAGTCACCTTCCATCCCTTCCAAAATTAAACAATCCCAGCAGGCCCACCTAACTAAATAGACCTAAGCCCATAGAAGGAAGGCCCAATCTCCAGCCCGGCTCGGTTAACCCTAGCAAGCCCGCTACTGCCAGAATAGCCACCGCCACCAGATACTCTTCCGCCACCGATCCTAAGGCCAGTCACCACTTCGCCACCCTCCATGACCAAGAGGACACCGCCATCACCCCCGGGTTCAACTCTGTGCACCCCAGATCAGCCAAAACATGCTCCAAATCCCCTGGATCGATAGTTGGCGGTAGAAGTAGGGGAATACCCAACCCCGTCAGACCTGACCGAAGGATAAGCAAGTCCACCCTCAGCGACCACGAAATACCGTCGTCGCCACAAAGTGAAGACAACCACTTGGAACCACCATGGATGAGAGACAACAGATCCGGCCTACCTGGATCCCACCCTTCCCAATAACTGTCATCACCAACTCTTTCCGTCCCACCGAAGTCCGAAATCATCAGCAACGTCGAACCAACCACACTTGAGCGACCTCCGTCGCTTTCGAGCAGCAAACCATTGAAGAGCTTGGAAGCAACAAATACAACCAAGAGAATGAGGAGGCCGAAGCTTGAGGAAATCCCCATGAAAGGAACAAGCCGAGGCCTGAAGAATTGTCGTCGACAGCTGTCCACGATAAACCCTAGCAGAGCGAAAGTGCTATGTCACTTTTCAAGATTTCGGTAAGAATAATATGATACTAAATCTTCATTATATTAATAAAGATTAATCTCACAACAATATACTAAAAACAATATATTTTGAGTTATTTTTTTTCTTTATTTCTTATAGTGGAATATAAAAAATTATTAGAAAACTAATTTTAAAAAGCTAAGATTAAGAAAAACGTTGTACAACTTAATTTATTTTAATTTTCTAAATAGTTATATAAAATTATTTTTTATTTGTTCAAATTAAGATTTTAAAATCGTGATTTATAGTGGGTACGTAGACATGAGCACGGCCGGTTTATTGACCCGGCACGAGCACAGCCCGGCACTATATGGGCTCGAGCCATGGGCCGGACCGGGCTTAATGTTTAAGTAAATAGGCCGGCACGAGCCCGACACGATAATAAATGGGACGGCCCAAGCACTGCACGAAGCACGACTAGGCCCGCTTAAAATGGGCCGGGCCGGCCCGTTTGCCACCTCTACTAAGGAGGCATCAACAACATACAGGACAAACGAAGAAGACGGAGATAAATCCTTGATCTCTGGAAGTTTTAGTGCAGGGCCTTTAATAAATCTCTTAAGCAGCACTGCTGGGGGAGTATAATAAACTGTGGGAGGGAGAGATCTAATAAGCGGCCCTTCATACGGACGCTGCACTGGTAGCGGGTCTGGAATAGGTGGAATAGTGATTGGCGATCGTGGAATTTTCTTTGTTACAATTTCAATTAAGAGGAGAGCAGTTGGAGTAAGTTGAGCAATAAGTGGAATAGCTAGATTCAATAACAGTTGTACGAATCTGCTATGCAGTAATCCACGGATGAACATCAGATTTGGTCCTGTTGCTGAAATACAAGCAAATAGAAAAACAGTAATATTGAAATCGTAGCTATAATTGCAATCATATTACTCATACTTGGCATTAATGAAACTATAGACATCACTGTTAGAATTAATCTTTCCTGCTCCATCTGCGAATGTTCGCTAAAGTACGTTCGCGAGATGAGTGCGTTCGTGAAGTGAGATCGCTGCGAATGTTCGCTAAAGTGCGTTCGCGAGATGAGGTTACTGCAGGGAAAAGTCAAAAGCGAGTTCTCTGAGAAGTAGTGTTCGCTAATAACAGTTCACGAAATAACTAAGTCTGTTCGCTAAAGGTAGAGTCCGTTCGCTGTTGCAAAACTTGCTGCCGTGAAAGTCTTAACTGTGTGAAAGATATTTTACAGCTACTTGCATTACTATTTGCTCCACTCAAATTTAAGTTAGATATTTTGTATCTAAAATACTTTTAATCTGGTTTAATATGCTTTCATCTTAGATATTTTGTAAGTTAATCTTGTACCCCATATAAGGAAATAGACGGTTGATGTAAAAGGATGAACAAGTTCAGAAACTCAAGTGCACAAGTTTACTGGGTTAAGTTGATATGTTCATGCTTCATTTGCTACTGCAAATTAATCAAATCAACAAAGTTGTGGTTTCGATTATATTTTGTTCAAATACAAAGTAGAAGCTATCAAAAACTATACCAACAATCACACTGCACAAAACCTCTATGCAAGGATGAGCAGTAGAACACAAACCCTGTACGATGGAATGTCAGAACTAAGTTATTCACTTAATACAAGAAAACTGAATAAATCCTTCGGGGGAAAGTCTCAGGACATTAAGAAATCCAAAATAATGTCAAATAGAACAGTTGGTAAAATAAATTTGCCCTGAAGCTATAGACTCATCAAAATTACAGCACTAAAGATCCACAAAATATTCCAAAAGTGGTTTAGGATACAGAAGCTGATAAAGCTAAGAAATGCATCAGAAAATCACATTACACGTTACTCAATACAGAAGAGAATAGATTATGAAGAGTTTCAATATTCCAATAGAAAACACACACTCACACACACACATCATACAAGGAGAATAGTTTGCTTCAAATACAGAACAATACATAATCTCCCTAAAGTTTATCAAATCGGTGAAATAACAATGTCTAGCACAAAAGTCATTATTTGTCATTGAAGTAATAAAAACATAGTAAAGCCCTAATTACTTACACAGTCTTTGCAGAGCTTGAACCACGGCTCGTATAGATGGGAAAAGCTACATCATTAGTCCCAATATCAACTACATCAACTCTATATATGATCAGGCTCAGCAGGTTTGTCGTTTTGGTTAAAGAAAAAGTAAAATTAAGCCTCTAGGAATCATAGATCGGTTTAAAAAATTTCATAGATATACAACTTAGTAGAAGAGAGGTAAACTGAGGATGAATATTACCGATACCAGCCTCAATGGAGTAAAAGAAGTGTTGACTTTGGTTTGGAAAAAAAAATCAGGAAAGTTTTTCTCTTGTCCTTCGTTGAATCTTTTTAGTATAATGCTTCTACATTAAGCTGATAATTTTTCTCTAGGATGATGGTAATGATACGATACGATACGATTTTCAAGATAATATTAAGAGAGAATTAGCAATATCTCACTATTTTTTACTTCCTGAACTCCTTTTCGGATGAATGCCTGTTCTTTTTTGGAAGCTATTTTATTGTTTATATTGTAGAAATGCAATCCTTTAGATAACTCTATATAAGCCGCTATCAAAATTACTACTCACAATCTCACATACCTCTTAACTAAGTGGCCGGGTTTCAAAATCCCAAGAAACTTTCTCTGAAGAAACTCAGAAATTAAACTTCCGTATCTAAAAATTTGTCACTCTCTAAAATGGTCTCACTATCCCCTTTGAATGGAGATATGTTAAATCTGGTTGGCGATTGTGAGTTCTTGCACAAGAACATGGAGCTGCTCAGACCTTGTAGCTATCTCAAACTGAATCACCTATCTACCTTCAAATTAGTCTGGTTTTGTCCTCATAGACAACTTCAGTAATCAGAAACAAAAAATTCATTGATCTTTAGCCAAAGCAAACAAAGGCATCCCTAGATGATCTCTAATGTGGAACCCTGCAGCAGTTGAAATTGGTGTACAGACCCATCAAAGTTTGGCTTGAGAAAAGGAGTGTTCGGCTACATCCATATATATGAGAAGGATGGGATGCTTCTTGCTCAGGGACTTGAGTTCCTTGAAAACTGTTGCTGCCCCAGAAACCAGTATTAATCCAGTCGAGTAGGGATTTTAAAGAAAAGGATTTTACAGCGAATAGGTAAGTACAATAACACAATTTTTGCAGCAATACCAATAACTTCTTCAATACTATGGGCAGCAGGATGATTCTGCAGGGAGAAATTTGGAAAAACGACCACTTTTATGTCTTCAAATTGATTTATAACCTAGTTTTCTACAAAGATGAAAAACGACCTTATAGAGAGATAAAAAGTCATAATTATCCTCAACTTGTTCATTAATATTTGTATTTCTGTTATAATTTTTCTTGTAGAAAGCTTCACCTATATAGTTTCTGCTTGCAATGAAAAAAAAAAAAAAGAAGTGAAGGCAGAGAATCTGGAAGTTAAAAAAAATAGCATTTTGATTAGACATGAAGGAGTTCGCGATAAGGAGAAAGCAAATTACTAAAGTATTGTAGGCATATGGTTATAATTGAACTGTGTTTTGGATAGTATGACGTGAACAATTTCTCAATCAGCATGTTCAAATGATGATTCAATTTCGTATCACGTTCAAATCATATTCAACATATCTAGGAAATCTTAGCCTAATTTTTAATTGGACATGTTAAACCCCTCCCTTGATTGTTAACAGTGTAATGCCCCAAACTTTAGAATTTTACTTACTTAATAGTTATTAGATGATAAACGATTATCGTTCACTTTTAATTTAAGTTCCGATACTTTTTTTTTTTTTGAATAATAACTTCCGATACTTTTAATGGCCGTAAAAGTCAACTTTTTGCTCGGGTCAAAATTTGAGAAAATTTTCTTCATGAAATTTTCTTAAACTGAGCGCATGAATATGTAGTATGTAAAAATTGGAGCTTGTATGCTAAAGTTATACGCGAAATACTAAAATTACTGTTTGGAGTAAATGGTATAAATTTGAAAAATCACTGTTGGTAGGTCAGACCCTACCCACCCAGTAACTTCTCTCTGTCTCTCTTCTCCCTCTCTCTCTCTCTCTCTCTCTCTCTCTCTTTCCGGAGTTTCTTCGCCGTTCGGCCACCAACAAGAGAGCTACCGGCTCCCACAAACGCATCTCCTCCTCCCCTTAAAGTCTGCTACTGTGGCTTGTGACAATTTGGCCAAAGAACCAACACTGAGAAGCTTACGGTTACTGTAGTAGAAAATGGTCAACGCCAGTTTCTCTCAAATCCAGTCATCTCCGGCGATGAAACTAGGTCCATCAGAAGCGCCTTGAGACGCACTTCATGCTCTCCACACCTCTTGCAGCGATTTGAAGCATGGAGGAAGAATAAAAGGTTTGAAATCTTCACTGTTCAAAAATGGGGTTTTACTGTTGAGCTTGGTTTCGAGCATTTCCATGTATTTTCTGACTTTGTGGTAGTTGAGAAAGATGTTTGGATGGTTGAAATGAGCTTGCTGGTGAAATCTGGTGGCTTGTGGTGGAGTTGTTCACTGCGCATAGAGCTGTAGGTGGCCCGTAGAGGCGCGTAGAGCAGAGTTTTGGTTCCTGTTTTTGGCTAGCTAAATTTTATAATCGTTGTAGAACTTGCGTACATGATTTTGATGAAGATTGGAGGAGTTTTGTATCGATTACGAATTTTTGAAATTCAGAATTTCAGTTTTCGATTTACCAGAATCCGACAGTCGGATTTATCTCGAATTCGCCTTAGAATTTATAAATCGATGAATTGTTATTTTTGGTGAACCTTGGATGGAATCCGAGGTGGATTGAAGGAGTAGAAATTGAAGGAGACGTTTAGAATTTTGATTTCTAACTATTGTAAAATAAATTTATGTCATGTAATCATCTGTTTATGAGCATTATTTTTGTATAGGACGTGAGGAGCCTCCATTGGAGGAAAATACCGACCGAGTGGATTTTTGTTTTAAATAATGATGTATGCATTTATTTTTAGAATTATTAATTTGTTTATTTATCATTTTATTTATCGAGCATAATATTTCGCTTTGGATTATAATTTTGGCGTTGAATTTTTTTTCATATGAATTTATTATGCTCGGGCTTGGATTTAGGATTGTTTTTGGGAATATGATTTAATTTACGGAGATTATGAAATTATAATTTATGTGATTTTTTGACAAATTATTTTCCGATGTGATTTCCGGTATTTTACTATTATATATTATTCGTTGACTTTAAGAATTCTGGAATATTATCGGAAATTGGATTTTTGGTGGAATAATATTTATTATTGTTTCTCGCCTATTTATTTTGAACTTGAGATTATCTTAGCGTGTGTGACACGTCGTTGGAAATTCATTTGCGAGATATGGGGAAGCCTTATGTATTTATAGATTTACTGGATTTCGAATATGTTTTTTTGTGCCATACTTTGGGGTGATTTTTGTCACGCTAGCATTGAGTCCGCCTTTGTGGCGTCGTGATGGGATCACAGAGGTTGTCCGCCTTTGTGGTGCTAGTTACTGTTTTTGTGACAGTAATGCTGAAGCCCAGTATCCTATTCAAAGGATACTGGTGGCGTGTGGGTTTATGACGGGAGTATGGGAATACGTACTTTAAGTAAGAGTATCGTACCCAAAGGATTAAGTAACTGTACTCTAAACTAGATTACCGCGAAAATAAAACTTAGAAAACACATGCGATGATAAAAAATAAAAAAAATCTGACAAAGAAAAGACAATAAATTTGGAGATGAGTAGAGAAAAATAGAATCTCGTCCAAGCGGGGGCGAGCGCGGGGAACTCATTTATACGTGGGAGCAGGGAGAGAGAGAGTACACAAGCAAAACAAAAACAACCAAGATTTTCATGGCACGGGGATCGTGCTAATATCGATCAGATTGTACCACTACCACTAAGAAAAAGGAAGCATCAGAATAAAATCGATCAATCTAAATATCTAATACCCATAATAACTATCGATCCACCTTTTTAAGAGTGCAAGAGCAACATTTAAACATACAAATATAGATGGGCAACAACATACATGAGAGAAGCAATTGAAAATACATGTTCTCCTCAAGAGTTTGCAGCCTATGGTCAGTGAGAACCATCCGCGGCAGATGAACCAAAGGTCGGCAAAAGCCAACCCTTCTCCTGTGCGTGCTCCACGTAGAAGCTGAACTTCTCCCTTGCATTTGGAATGTCGAGAGCCAAGTCATCTAGCCCTTCCTTGATCCGGGTGAAGCCTTTGGTCAGCTGGTTGATTGTGATGAGTCCTTCACTGAAGCACTCCTGAAGCAGATCCAGCATACTGTCATTCTTCTTCTCCATTGCCATAACCAGCGCCTTCTTCACCACCTCATGGTTAAAGAAAGGCATTCCGATATCACGAATGCACTGGCAGGCTGCAGCCACGACACCCCCACAGTCCCCACTTTCGTACTCCTCTAAGAGCTTTGTGATCTTGTCCTTTGCATCCTCCACAATCCAGCCAGTCCCACCTCCCCAACATCTCAGGAGCCTCTCACCAGCATGACGAGCAGAAACCAGTGACTGAGCCATTCGCACAGTCTCAGTTGCGCTGCAATTCGGTGGCAACCTGCTGCCAATTTCTTCCAAATTCAGCGGAGCCAACACATCATCGATCACAGCCCTGGCCAGAAAGAGAGCAAGCTCATTTGAAGCATCCAAGATGTCCAATGCCGTGTCCTCTGCAGATTCCAGAAGCAAGACAAATCCATTAACTATGTCCTCAGTCGAGAAGATCTCAATATGAAGGGCAGAAAGCAGAACAGATGCCATTTCCTTTTCACGGTTCTTTCTATCCATTGCAAGTGTGATCAGCTTCTTCAAGAATATGGGATTATACTCAGGTACCGCAAGATCTTCAAGGCTTTGAATGAGCTCGGGAATATCATCCGAGAGAAAGTATTCGTGAATTATGGACACAATCTCTTTCTTGTACTGCCTCACCTTTTCATCTCCATCTTGCACCTCACCGTCCTCACCTAAGGATTCCACAAATGAATCATCAAGCCAACCTTCAGATATTGCCTTGGGGACCAGTGACTGGAACAAGGTTTTTGCTGATGGAATGTCAAGAGAAAGGTCATCAAGGCTCTCTGCCAAACGAGAAAAGCCCTTTGCCATCTGACTGGAACTAATAATGCCTTCCTCAGCTGCCTCCTTTAATAGCTTCGTTATTAGTGGTTCAGTTGTCCGAGTCTCCATGCCAATAATCAAAGCTCTTTTCACAACCTCATGATGATAGAACGA
>BDJD01010595.1:34033-51026 GCA_002564525.1 Rosa multiflora
AATACAACTTCCTTCAGAAAAATCAAAATATATCAGGAATAATATTTACAAGAGATTTGAAATCATTATTTATAATCCAAGATTCTTCATTAATTCGTGATATCATAAAAACCTTGAGATACAGAATCAGCACTGTCACCACAATAACATTGTGTATATAAGTCGCACGTCAAAACATGGTACGGGAAAGATCAAAGCAGGTCTTGAAACCTAGCAGCTATTAAATCTGAAGGAAGAAGGCAGGACAGCATGCCTTATTTCAATTAAGAGATGAACAATAAAGCAATAAATGAATCGTCAGGAAAGTCATCTGCCTCCTAAAACTTGCTTCCAAGACTTCATCAACTTAAAATTTAATCACAGATTGGGTCAAATTTTGTGCACATACCAATGAGATCTGAGTTTCAGTCCGGTAGCAGTATCACACTTAGTTGTTTTAACTCTCTATTTTGGCAGGGAAGATATACTCAATTCACAAGCTGTCAGTTATCTTGTCAAATTTTGTTTCAAGGAAAGGAAGTTGGAATGTCATTTCAGAACCAGTAGTTTTTTGTCAACTGAAACTGTGTCATGTATACATTCCATCTCTTCCTATACTCTCAAAAAATTGTCCGGGCCAGACACAAAAGTATATTTCAAACCTACTTTTCCATTTTGATTATTGATAGTGGAACTTGAACCCGCACCAGAATCTTAATCTCACAGACCAAAAAAAACCCAATATTTTGATGTAGACGCCCTATAACAGAAGAATTCTGCTTCACAATGTATTATAGCCTAGACCAAAAAAAAAAGCTTAGAATGCAAAACTTTTGTCTAAACTAGCTATAAGACAAGTACATGCACCATATATTGATTCTTGTATTGATATTTGGTTTTTCATACAAATCAATCACTAGGGATTTATTAAAAAATATCAATATAAAGCTTATAAGTTCAGAACATAGAATAAAGTTGCAAAAAAGTTAAAATTTAAAAACTGATAAAATCATATAGACAACTGTGCAGATCATAATTTTTAACCCGGTCGGAGCACTTTGCAGTTCTACTTGGTATGACTCAAATTTACATATCTCCGATTCAATAAATTTTCTCACAAACTCTTTTCTTAATATAGAAATTAAGCAATTAATACTCTCTCGGTTATCTGATGCTACAATGAAATCTCAAATTCTGGCTGGCAACTCAATTTCCCATGGATTCAAAGTAAGTAACTGATCCAATTAAACATGAATGGTGCTAAGTGCTAACATGAACTTTGACTTACTGGTAATGCTTGAAGAGTGATAAGTGCCTGGCTCAGAAAGACTGCATCCAAACTTGATGGCCTGCTCAAAAACAGAAACGCAGGTGAAATACAATCAGCGGGTTAGTAATAGTTGCCACTTCATTTTTAAAGTATGTTAATACAAAATGAAGGAAGTTGAAGAGTTGTCCACAGGTTCCATTGTGAAAGGAAACAAGAATCTAAGAATATAAGATATTCAGTAAATCACCTGTTTCCATATAAAAACATCTGATCCACCAAGGTACTAGACAGAGCTCCAAACGCACTGCTGGCTCTCTTATATATCTGTCCATTAATTTTTCAATTTTCAGATCATAAAATATGATTTCAAACATATATATATATATATATATATATATATAGAGAGAGAGAGAGAGAGAGAGAGAGACAGAGAGAGAGAGACAGAGAGAGAAGACCAGAGGGAAGGTAGAAAAGACAAGACAGAGAAATTACTAAGTTCAGTGGAAATAATGGACCTGGTCTTCCATTTCCTCGGCATTGTCCTTAGTAATCCCAAGTTGCTTCTTTACATTGTACACTTGCTTCAAGAACAAAATTTTTCCTATTGGCCATGGAAGATCAGAACAATATATACTTTGGGCAGATGTACCATCAGTTCCCACCCAGAGCTCGTACTTGATTGCATCAGCAAGCCAGGAGTTAACCATAGCATTCATGGATATCCACTCCGGGACTGAATGAAATTCGGTGTCCAAATCAACAATGCCATCTTGTTTTAGTGTCTCAATGACGCCACCCTTCTCATTATTATAGGCCACGTACTCACCAGATTCAACATACGGAATTTTATCTAACACAAAAGACCAGAATGCATTGATTATCGTGTTCTCTCAGACTCACACCCACACACAAAATAACATTTCAAGATTCCATTGGCATAACCAAAGAAAAGCAACTCTAGCTACTGAACTTGTTATTCTATCAATTCACAAACACAAGATAGTTGCGAGTGCCAATAAAATTACATATTCCTGGCTACAGAAACCCAGCTATACTGAATCAAAGCCGCAAAAAACCACAATGTATAACAGCAAGAAACCAAGATATATATGCACAACTGCCATCACATTTTTAAATACGTTGAATGAAAACCCTACATTAGTAGCATTGAGGAATTAAGAACTCGGCATTCAAGTTAAAATCCAAAACACAGTGCACAAAACTTCAAGAACAATCCACACCCGATAAAAGAACTGAGGAGAAAACTAAATTTGACAGAGATAGAATTAGGGTTTGTACCAGAATCAGGGTAGGTAAGATTATAGTCCAATTTAAAGGGAATGTCAGCGAATTTGAGGTAGAAGTAGACAGGCAAGCATGAAGGGCAAGCAGTAGGGAGGCCGAAACAGGGCTTCCTCACCACGAGAGAGTAGTCTTCCATGCAGACTGCAGAAACCGATTTTGCGGAAGCGAACACAGAGCCAGAAGCAAAGTGGGAATGGGGACGTTTCTTCAGGGTCTTGCAAATTGGCTTGGTGCTAAAATGAACACAATGAACACTGAGTCTGAGTTGGGGCGGATCCGGGTGGGCCACAATGAACACGGGTCGGTCTAGATTCTTCTTCATTTTTTTTTTTTTTGGGTAAATTACTCCTATGGTACATGAGGTATTGCTACTTGGACAGTTTGATACCTGATGTATTAAAGGGGACAGTTTGATACTTGAAGTTATGTCAACTTTAACATAACCCAAAAGCATTAATTCATTTTCATTTTCTCCTAAATGACCCAAAAAATGATGAAGAATCGCATTGTGTTTATGAAGAGGAGGAAAAATCCAAGTTTTGGAGGAAAAATTAGTGGATATATAGAGAATAGTACAAAAAAAAATATCTGATTATTATATTTCTTTAACATAAAATTCGAATATTTCACCTTCAACATAACTCATAAACATGAATTCATACCTATAAAATTATGAAGAATGGCAATCAACCCACAAACTCATGTTTTTTTATTATGTTTTTATACATATATTCTAAATGTCAATTTTATCCTTACATTTAACAAAAAAATTAACGGAAGTACCGAAGTGTCAAACAGAGTCTAACTTCATGTACCAAACTGTCCCCTTTAATACATCGGGTATCAAACTGTCCAAGTAGCAATACCTCAAGTACCATAGGAGGAATTTAGAGGGAACCCAATGAGATTGGTCTAGTGGTAGCATGGTAGACTGTAAGTGGGGCGGACGATGCATGTCTTTTCTTGATAATAGGAGGGTCCCTGGTTCGAACTCCAGCTTGTGAAAAACATTCTTTAGGGAGTGGTCATACCCAAGTTGCTTCCGGTCCCAAAGTGGTAGCTCACTCGGCCACCATTTTTGTAACCAAAAGAAGGGTATTTGAACGGCGAGGCAACTCAACAGTCTAGAAACATTATAAACCACCCGTTGCCTACAAAAACCTAACTAGCATTTGGATCCAACGCTAATTACCGCATAAGAGCAATCAAATCTTCCAGGCCCAAGGTTTTCCGCCTTGAAAAACCTGATACCTCTTAATGACCCAGACTCTCAGAAAGTTGACACATTCACCAGTGTCACATGAGTCATGCAAGACCTCGGCACTCAACAACCTACCAACGAGGGACTTGTGAATGTTATGGCCTAAACTAGGATGAAGATTCCACTCAAGCAAATATCTTGTCATTCCTGCAAATCTGCAATCCTCGTTGGCGGGTTAGTCTAGATTCTAAACAAGCATTTTTAGAATGCAAATAGGACTAATAAAATAGAAAAATTACCAAGTGCAGTAGACTTTAGTTCAGTCATAAGAAAAAAAATTTGCATTCTAAAATGCTTGTTTTTCTATTTCAGATTTCCATACAAGTTTATGCTTTTCTTTATTTTAAGGAGCTATAACATTTCATTAGTAAAGAAAACTTATATCGTGGAGGTATATTATGGTCTAAAGAATAAAATAAAAAATAGCACCACATGACTATACTACCTTAGATGAAATAGACAAGTTGATCCACCCAGGAGACCTGTCATAGATGTTTATAGAAATGATAAAAGGATTAGAGTCAAAGAGAAAGTTGGGGAATTTCTGATGTGTCTTGATTTCTCAAAACATAGAGTATATATACAAAGTATGCAAAAACCTAATAGGAAAGTGTTTACCTAATTACATCGTAATATACTCCCCCTGAACTACATAACATTATAAATAATTACACAATCCAAATTACATAACAATTGCTACAATCAAGGGATACAATTAAGGAGTGACTCACTCCAACACTTCCCCTCAAGTTGGAGCATACAAATCACGTATGCCCAACTTGTCAAGTGAGTCATAAAATGCCCTACTAGAAATTGTCTTTGTGAGAATGTCTGCCAACTGCTCTTCAGAAGGTATAAAGGGAAAAGAAATAATCTGCTGATCCAACTTCTCTTTAATGAAATGTCTATCAACTTCCACATGTTTGGTTCTATCATGCTGGACAGGATTATGAGCAATTTCAACTGCAGCTTTGTTATCACAAAACAAGGGCATGGCCTTTTTCTGTTTGAATCCCAAATCCCTCAACAAATGTCTCAACCATAACATCTCTCAAACTCCATGGGCCATTCCTCTGTATTCTGCTTCAGCACTAGAGCGGGCCACCACTTTCTGCTTCTTACTCTTCCAAGTAACCAAATTCCCACCAACAAACGTAAAGTAACCAGAGGTAGATCTCCTGTCAGTTATACAGCCTGCCTAATTTGCGTCTGTATACCCCAAAACGTCTAAATGCCTATGCTTAGAGAAAACCAGCCACTTGCCTAGGGCAGATTTCAAATACCTCAAAATTCTAATCATAGCTTCCATATGAGCCTCACTAGGATTATGCATAAACTGACTCACAACACTAACCGCATAAGCTAAATCTGGTCTAGTGTGCGACAAATAAATTAATCTCCCAACTAACCTTTGATATCTGGCCTTGTTTGTGGGTACCTGATTCAGATACTTAGCTAACCGATGGTTCTGCTCCATAGGTGTATCAGCTGGTGTACAATCGAGCATACCTATTTCTGCTAACAGATCAAGAACATACTTTCTCTGGCTTGCTTAATATAATACAATCTTTTCCTTGAGCAACTTCAATCCGCAAGAAATATTTTAAACTCCCCAAGTCTTTCATCTCAAACTCTGCAGACAACTCTCTTTGCAACTTCCTCATCTCCCCAAGATCATTACCTGTCACTACCATGTCATCCACATAAATAATTAGAGTCGTGACTCTACCTTCCTGATGCTTAAGGAATAGAGTATGATCAGAGTTGCTCTGCCTGTATCCAATCCGTTTCATAAAAGTTGTGAACCGACCAAACCAAGCTCTTGGGAACTGTTTGAGGCCATATAGAGACTTCCTTAGATGACACACCACCCTGGTCCTAGTGGAAGTACCATACCCCGGAGGCAAGTCCATGTCGAATTCTTCATTCAAATTACCATGTAAGAAGGCATTCTGAGCATCAAACTATTGAAGAGGCCAATCAAGATTAGCTGCTAGAGACAGAAGTACCTGAATTGTATTGATTTTTACTACTGGGGCAAAAGTTTCATCATAGTCCACGCCATACTTCTGGGTGTAACCCTTTGCTACTAGCCTTGCCTTATATCTATCTACTGAACCATCAGAATTGTGCTTCACTGTATACACCCACCTGCATCCAACTGTTTTCTTTCCAGGAGGTGGTGACACTAACTCCCACGTTTGATTTTTCTCAAGTGCATCCATCTCCACGGCCATTGCTTTTTCCCACTTCTCGTCCTTCATTGCATCCTGCACTTTACTAGGAAGTGACATAGAAGATAATTGATTCACAAAGGCTACATATGGTTTAGACAACCTATGAGTAGACACATAATTAGCTATGGGGTATTTGGTCTTAGCACACAAACTTGGTTCATAATTCTTGGGAGTCTAACCATGATTGGACTGTTCTGGTAAGACTCACGTTTGAACATGTGTAGAATCAATTAAAAGAGTAACACTATTAGACAAAGGTGGGTTATAGGACAAATGCAAACTGCTACGTACCTCAGATGAAGATTGAACAGGGGAGACCACTAATGGAGAGAGAGAGAGAGAGACTGAACGATTAGAGGCTTCGTCTTGAAGGGTAGATGAGTCAGCAATTGTCTTTTCTGTCTCGGAATTCACAATGCTCTGTTCGACAGTTACATTTTCTGTTTTGGAATTCACAACACTCTATTCAGTAGTTGCATTTTTTGTTTCGGAATTCAAAATGCTCTATTCGGCAACTACATTTTCTGTTTCAGAATTCATAATGCTCTGTTCGGCAATTGCATTGTTTGATTCGGAATTCACAATGCTCTGTTCGGCAGTTGCATTTTGGCTGAGATCGAAGCTAGGCTGGAAGGGAAGGGTGATTGTGGTGGGAAGGTTAGGCTCATTGTCACTTAGTGCAGAGGTCATTGGCCCTGTTCGATACTGTCCTTCATAAAAAACACCCTGCTCCCCCTAACTATGAGTCATAGAAGATGGAAAATAACATGTATCCTCATTGAATGTCACATTCATAGTGACATAAAATCTTTGAGAGGGAGGATGATAACACTTGTATCCTTTTTGATGAGTCCCATACCTGACAAAGACATACTTGAGAGCCTTTGCATCTAACTCGGAATGTTGATTCTTATAAAGATGGACATAGGCTACACAACCAAAGACATGAGCAAGAAGGGTATTAAGAGATGGGTTAGAGACATAACTAGACAATACCTCAAATGGAATACAACCTTGAAGAGAGGAAGATGGGAGACAATTAATGAGATGGGAGGCACACAACACTGCCTCTCCCCAAAGGTATTTAGGCATATTGGCACTAAGAAGAAGGGTGCGACCAATGTCTAACAAATGACGATTCTTCCGTTTAGATACCCCATTCTATTCTGGTGTTTGTGGGTAAGTGGTTTGGTGAATAATTCCATAAGATTGGAAATAATCATGAAATGAATGATTAACAAACCCCCCCCCCCCCTCCCCATTATCAGACCGAAAGACCTTAATACGAGCATCATATTTGGTACGAACAAGATTATGGAATGCTGTAAAGGCAGAGAAAACTGCATCTTTTGACTTAAGCAAAACAACCCAAGTTAATCTGGTGAAGTCATCAATGAATAAAATAAAATAATGCATTCTTGAAAGAGTTAATTTTTAGAAGGTCCCCATAAATCGGAATTAATTAATTCAAAAGGAGTTGTACTAGACTGAAAACTAGAAGGATAACTAGACCTATGACTCTTAGCTAGAGAACATGTTTCACAATGTAGACTAGGATCACTTATTCCCAAAAAAAAGGGAAGGCATGAACTTCTTCATGACACCAAATGATGGGTGGCCCAAACGGCGATGCCACAACCATAATTCATTTATTCGATCAGAACTCAATGTCAGGGCAACATGACTTTGTGGACTTGATGGTGCTTGTGTTGGTCCTTCGTACATGCAATCCAAGTGAAACAGTCTCTCTCTCAGATCTCCCTTGCCAATTATCACCCGAGTGCATAGATCTTGAAATATGACATACATAGGATAAAAGGTGACAAAGCATTTGTTTTAATTGTGTGTTTAATTGAAACACAGATAAAAGATTATGAGATAAAGAGGGTACATAGAGGACATTGTAAAGAGTAATGGACAGTGTAACCTGGACTAACCCGATTCCTAAGACCGGAAATGACTCACCATTGGCATTAGAGACATGTGTTATGGATGGGGAGGACAACGTGACGAAGAAAGACTTATCATAGGTCATATGATCAGACGCACCAGAATCAATTATCCATGTATTACTACCAGTAAAGCTAGAAACATTTGAAGCCACACCAATTTTACCTCGATTCTCCTAGGTTAGGGAAATATTACCCTTAATTTGATCTGGACCCTCCACACCATAGAAATCAGGTTCTTGCTCCTGCACCAGTTGAATGGCCGCCTTGCTTTTCTGACCATTGTTACTTCTTTTCTAACAAGAGTTATTGGAGTTGAGTCTTAGCAACTTGGGGCATTGACTCTTGTAGTGTCCAACAGTTTTACAATAGTTGCAAGTCACCTGACTGTTGAACAACGAACTAAGGGACAAATCTGCCATTCTTCTTCAAGCAGCAACACAAACCACAAAATTTGACACGACTAAGGAAGGAGAGGTTGACGGCAAGGTATTGCAAACTTTAGGGTTATAGGGCAAAAGGAATAGAGGATGAAGACAAAGGACAAACTCTTAAAGAGTACAAAGACAAATTTGCAGCAGAAACAAACGAACAGAGTCCATATGGATCTCTGCTCTGATACCAAGTCAAACAGAACAGAGGCAAAGAGAAAGTTTGGGAATTTCTGATGTGTCTTGATTTCTAAAAAAATAGAATATAAACAAGGGCTAAATACAAATTACTACCCTGTGGTTTAGGTTCAAAATCAATTCAGTCCCTGAACTTCTAATTTCATCAAAAACACCCATGCACTTTCAATTTTGATCTAATAGGTCCAATTTGTTAGTTTTCCGACAATTGAGTTATTTAACTTGTTAACGTGGCTCAAGTTATAGTTGGATTATTTGTTGAAAAATTATTTATTTTTAATAGTAGGACTCACTCCTAAATTGACTATGCATACCACCTCAACACCACATCATAAAACATAGGCCATATATGAGCCACGTTAACAAGTTAAATAACTCAATTGTCGGAAAACTAACAAATTGGACCTATTAGATCAAAATTGAAAGTGCATGGGTGTTTTTGATGAAATTAAACCACAGGATACTAACTAGTATTTACCCCTATAAACAAAGTATGCAAAAACCTAATAGGAAAGTGTTTACCTAATTACATCGTAATATACTCCCCCTTAACTACATAACATTCTAAATAATTACACAATCCTAATTCGTAGGGTCAATTTTTAGCCTTGATCATGTAAATAGTGTATTTCTTGCATGATTGAAGGCTAAAAACTAGTTTGAGTGGACAACAATATATGAATAAATTGACCGATTAATGAAGGATTAGCCAAATTAATAAAATTGGAAAGTATAAGGGCACTTGAGATCAAATTAGAAGTTTGAGGCCACAAATAATTTTAAGTGTAAAGTTTAGGATAATAAAATGATTTTAGCTCTATCTTTTAAATTGGAATGGACCAAATTTGCATATCCTAATATTCCTTAATCATTTTCCCATCCTTTCACACTAGCTACGAATCCCACATGTTGCTGAGGGTGTGTTATCTACTTGAACCTTAACAGTAATATAGCTAAGTCTAATCAAATGGCAATTATAAGCGCTAGATATATGATATAACTGAAGAATAAAAATCTCTGGTTCATAACTTCTAAATCTTAATAAATAAAAAAATAAATAAAATAAAATAAAACTGCTCTGTACCCTTTGTTTGAACTTTTATATTAGCACCATGATCTTCTTACGGCCCCGATAACTCCTTGTTTTTTTTTTAATAGCCCTTGGTCTTGCCGGTCTTGTGCCAATGAACAGCTAGCCTGTGTAGCCAAGCCGTGTTCTTTGCCAATCTTGCGTCGCTTCCAATGACCAGTAGAATATGCAAATTAGTCCATTCATTTTGAAGAAAAAATGACTTGGCTTGGTACTAAAAAACATCTACAATTGATATAACCATAAAAGTAATGCTTAAAATGCAAGAATGTCATCAACAAAGCTAAACAAGAATCATGTGTTTCCTGACTTCTTCCATTGCTATATATGTTGAAAACCAATTTGAATCGAAAATCTCAGGTTAATTATTTCACACTTGACAAACCTAAACCACATAATCTTATTAGGCAAAAACATTGGGTTCAATAACAAATAAATTTTAGGATCAAAATAATTTTTAACTCCCCTTTATACGAAAATGTTCACCTGGTCAGTTATTGACCAAGAAAATAATGCTCAATCACCATTGGATTTACATCCAAGGACAGAGAAAATTATTATTAAGTTAAGGTGTTTTGTTTTCCACCCTTGGAAGTAAATCTAAGGGTTGTTGAGCATAAATTCTTTGGTCAGAAACTGACTAGGTGAACACCACTGCCCCTTTATAATACTTCAATCAAGCTAACAATCTGAACAACATTGCTTCAATGATCTATTTCTTCGTTGTTTCATTTATATGGCTACCTCAATTGTTCTATTTCTCCTTCTTTACCCTAAGGCCTCGTTTGGTTCGCGGAAAGTAAGCATCAGGAAAGGAAAGTTGTTCCTTTCTTGTGTTTGGGATGAAAAAGGAAATGAAATACTTTCCTGAAGCAAAGGAAAATAGGGGGGAAAATGTTTCTTTCCATACTCCAAATGAATCAATTTCCCCATTCTTTCTTTGCATTTATTACTCACAACATATTATTTTATTCCATTAATTACATATTTTTTAACAACTTTCCGGATAACTTTCCTTACATTACCAAATATCGGAATGGAAAGTTCTTCGGAAAGTTCATTTCCCTTCCCATGAGAAAGACAAAGGAACTACTTTCATTTCCGCGAACCAAACGAGGCCTAAACCCCAGATACCTAGAAAGAAAGAAGAAGCATCGAAAAAACCTTTTAACACAAGCGTATGTCTACGAAAAAAACAAATCAAGATAAAACAAAACAGCAGTTATCATGGCTAAAAGTTCTAATAAGAGACCTTACCTTCTTTCTATGTTGCGCAGGTTACAGAGCTTCACAGGAAGAACTCCAGAGAAACTATGAAAATTGACGTGAAAGTTCACACATCAAGTAAGGGGAAAAGGACACAAATGGTCTTATCAAAACTCACAAACTTTTCAGGGTGGTGATATTTGCAAGGTCAACATGTAGGTGACCTGTCACACGGTTACTAATAACGGAACTGCAACAATTCTCACATGTTAAAAGCATTTTAACTAAATAATGGCTAAATGACATGAAAATTTCTATGAATATAAAATGCACAAAAACTCCATATCTAACAATATTATCCAAATAATGTGTGATGGGACATCAATATAAACAAACCTGTCTTAGATTCTTCGTTTTAGAAAAAACAGAGATGAAAGAACATTGAAGTGAGCATGACATGAATTAAAGAACATGTAATATGCATACAGACTACAGAGGGAGAAAAGTACATGTTAAGTAGTAGTAGGGCACCCCATTCTGGAGGGACAGTACCATTCAGGCAGTTGCGGGAGAGGTCACCCGAGGGGAAAGAAATGAGTCATTGCCTCATCCAAAATTGAAATACAGATAAATTAGTCAATGAAATGGATATGACTCAAACTTAGAGCGGTGAAACTGCGCTTACATTTTTTGGAGATGGGGGAGCCTGATCAACTGTGCGCTTCATCAAAATACATGATTATATATCTGAACTATTATATACAAAGATCAACAACTCAGTTAAACTGGTGTCTAAAAGGAAACACAACCACTGAACTACGACCAAAACACATGAATTACTGATGAGTCATACGAAAATAGCGACAAAGACAATCCAACACAAAGTTCAGTCATCAACTCCAACCATTACAAGTTTATAACCAACAGAAGCAAAGATTGCTGGTTACCTTGTAAGCTTAGCATCAATCATGCATGTAGTTAAACCTTGGTTTTCTGCTGTATGCTACATTGTCATTTCATCATTCATCCCATAAGAGATGGTTTTTGAAAATCACTTCTGCTATTCAAATCATCATTTCACGTCCTGTGTTTTCCACATTATTCTTGGAGGTAACTGGTATACCCTAAATTTGGATTTATGCTTCTTTTTTTATTTTCCGCCTTTCATTGCAGGAAGAGCATTGAATTGCTAGGAAATTTCATCCTTGCCTTACGCTTTTATGCTTCTTTTTTTATTTTCCGTCTTTCATTGCAGGATTTGAATCGTGGTGTGAGCATTTGCTAGGAAATTTCATCCTTGCTTTTCGCTTTTATTCTTCTCCTGTTTCTTGGAATATGATTTGTGCTTGCTATGATGCATTCAAGTAAGACACTACAAAATCTTTCCATGTATGAACAAGTCTGACTTCTGACAGAAATCCATCACAAAATTGATGCGGTGACAAAAGTTCCCTCGAAATGAAGGGCCGTCTAATGTAGCACGGAACTGTTGTCTTGCACTATACGATTATTCATATCAACTTTGCATGATCCACATTACAGGCTAAAAAGAAGGGAGCTAATATGAAAACAATAAGTTACTCAGCATATTTAATTTTGATGAAATTGCTGATATGCTGATAACATCACACTTGCCTTTGCTTCAATAATCTACATACCAGCAAAGCAGTTAATATACCACCCGCAGACGCTGTGAGCAGCATAGGCCAATGCAGCTGCCGCCATGATGGTTTTGATAGCTCCGCTGCCTGTTCCACAACTGGCATTGCTTGTTCCACAACCGGCATTGCCTGTTCCACAACCGGCATTGCCTGTTCCACAACCGGCATTGCCTGTTCCACAACCGGCATTGCCTGTTCCACAACCGGCATTGCCTGTTCCACAACCGGCATTGCCTGTTCCACAACCGGCATTGCCTGTTCCACAACCGGCATTGCCTGTTCCACAACCGGCATTGCCTGTTCCACAACCGGCATTGCCTGTTCCACAACCGGCATTGCCTGTTCCACAACCGGCATTGCCTGTTCCACAACCGGCATTGCCTGTTCCACAACCGGCATTGCCTGTTCCACAACCGGCATTGCCTGTTCCACAACCGGCATTGCCTGTTCCACAACCGGCATTGCCTGTTCCACAACCGGCATTGCCTGTTCCACAACCGGCATTGCCTGTTCCACAACCGGCATTGCCTGTTCCACAACCGGCATTGCCTGTTCCACAACCGGCATTGCCTGTTCCACAACCGGCATTGCCTGTTCCACAACCGGCATTGCCTGTTCCACAACCGGCATTGCCTGTTCCACAACCGGCATTGCCTGTTCCACAACCGGCACTGAGTATCGGCACATGGGGCATAACGGACTCGTCACCAGCCATTGGAAAATGCAATCTTCGTGATAAAGATGTGAGCAGAACAAGCGAATAATCATCCGCTGACCATGATCAATCCCTTCTTCTACACCCTCAAAGCAACCAAGGCTTTCCTTACAAATGACACATTGTTTCTCTCTATCAATATCTTCCAAATTATCAATTCTCACTTTCTCGAAACAATCTAATTGAAGGGTATGCGGACGATGAAATACGGTGACATCCTTTATGTAACAAAGCAATAGGCAAGTCGGGGTTGTCAGCTAGTTCAACCCCCATAAATAGTTTATCAATGATAGCTGGTTGCTCAAATCTAGGGACCCTCATTTTGGTAAGAATTTCAGCCAGCTCGTCTGTATACATTTGCCTTTTGGATAAAAGCAGGAAATCAGGGACTCGGACAAGAAAAAATTGTTCCGCTACGACTAGTATATCATGCACAGTAATGTCTGTAGATGGATAAGCCCGCCAGCTTCCGGTCATCATGGCATGCCTTATTAGGATCTCACGCATGTTACTTGGGACTGGAGAGCTAAGGGGTATACTTTTTCTTTGAGACACACTGCTAAAAAAAAAGTACTCGGTGGACATGCTTGAGAAACTGGTAATAACAAGGAGCATCAGTAACTTGTAGTAGTTTCATGCATCAAAGGTGTTCATAAATAAAGAACAATGCTATAGAAACACATTTTGGTGCACCACATCTAAAACACATGCATGATCTAGCAGGTAAGTTGATAATAGGCCAACATCATCAGTACATTATAATGATTAAATTTCACATGAACCACCACAACCCCCAGTTTACCAAATATAATTTACATACTCATACATGATTAATGATTGTAATCCATGATCAACTGGCAGTACGTCTAAGTTTTAGTATTCAAAGACAAGGTTTCAAAAATTGCCCATTTGATCAATTTTGCAGAGACAGACAGGATACCAAGTGGTGATACCGCTGGGGAGGGGGGTTATCACCCCATTTTGCAAACCCTACCCGCCTGCCTACCCAATTGCATCTAGATTCAGCCAATATAATTTACACATAAATGATTCACGATTGTAGTATTAAGTTCTAAAATGTATGATCAAGTGGCAGTAGGTCTAATTTTTCGAATTCAAAGACAAGGTTTCGAAAATTGTCCCATCTGATAAGAATTTGATTAGTTTTGCAGAGATACAGACAGGATACCAAGTGGTGATATAATTATAATCCGATTAGCGGTTCTTGGTCATAGTTTATCCCAGATGCATGATTTGAAGTTCTCAAGCTGTTTTGTCTGACGAATTATACCTAAGATCCTACGGGATAGTTTTTCTAATACTAGTAGTTTCAATCGAACAGAAAGCCAAAGCAGGCTTAGGAGACTAATACTTACATAAAAGAACAGACAAGATCGGACAGAGATAGAGGCTTGCCGCCGGCAACACCAAAACCAAGTTATTATGTGCATCTTGTCAATAACTTTGACAAGCGCGCTCTTGGCATCATATCAAGGTAATTAAGGAACGCCCATGGCCATACAAATGTTAGAGATACACTAGCAAACCAAACGTCACTGTGCCAATCACCCACAGACATTGGTCGTTAGAATCTGTTACTCAAACATTAGATAGATAGTGACACTAGCTTCTGTGCTTCTTCAGATTCAGTCTTCTTCCCCCAAATAAGCAGTTCCCTAAAATAAATTTACGTGTTCTGCATCTCATCAAAGTACAAGAGCATGCCCTGCATGCAGGCCTTTGTTCATACAGGAACATTTAGCCCCCACAAATATGTGCAATAATCTGCATCCAGACCCAAAATTGATATAGCGCCTCTCATTATTTGTTCCGGGCAAGTTACAATCCTGAATGAATCATGTTTATGGAGAGGTGCTCACAGCACATGAATAAATATCACCACGAGGCATTAACCATTTACAGCTTAGAGCCGGTATGCCTTTGTTGTAAAATGATCAATGAGATCGGCACCGATTTCAGCCCACTTCAAGGCCATACTGGCTCTAAGCTGATTGATTTGAGTTTGCACATCAGCAAGTTGTTTTTTCTATACAAATAATAATAATAATAATAATAATAATAATAATAAACATCAGCAAGTTGTTTTTCCTATACAAAAAATAATAATAATAATAATAATAATAAAATAAAAGACACACGGGAGGAAATAAGCAAGCAGAATAGAGACGTGATAAGAACATATACATAAAATAAATAAATAAAAACAACAGACTATTGAAGCTCTGTAAGGATAGCTATGTGAATTCATCTCAAATCCAAAAATACCTTATTCCCAAGGATTTTTGTCTATTTACCTCAATTTTCAAGATTTTTTTCTCACTTACCCCATTAAGTTTTTTTAATTCTCTCTTATCCAAAATACTCTAAGAATTAAGATTTTTATTTTATTTTTTTAATACTATTTTACCATCACCCCTTTGTTAATGAGAGAGAGAGAGAGATAGAGAGAATGGAAGAGAGAGAAACCATAGGAGACTTCGCCGGAGCTCGATCACTGGCCGCTGGAGTCCGATCACCGACTGCCTGAATCAGGCCAACTTTCGCAAGAATCCGATCACTGGCCGCCGAATTCCAGTCACCGGCCGCCGCCCACCGGAATTTACTGAAAATCTCATCAGAAAAGTTTTTTTGCCCCCAATAGAGTTTGGGGATAAGGATCACAATATCATCCCCGCCCCATCCCCAATCTTAGATAAAGGGGGTTTGGGGATCTTCATCCCCATTTGTTCCCAAATTCTCCCCCCATTAGGGGCGGGTATCCAACAGAGCTCTGCCCCGCTCGGTCCCAAAGTGGTAGCTCATTCGGCCACCATTTTTGTAACCAAAAGAAGGTATTTGAACGGGTGAGGCAACTCAACAGTCTATAAACATTATAAACCATGCACCCGTAGCTGGTAGAAACCTAACTAGCATATGGATCTAACGCCAATTACCACCTAAGAGCAATCTAATCTTCCAAGCCCAAGGTTTTCCGCCTTGAAAAGCCTGAATATATGCGCCAACACTCGTGATTTCCCAGACTCTCAGAAAGTTGACACATTCACCAGTGTCACATGAGTCATGCGGGACCTCGATACTCAACAACCTTCCAACGAGGGACTTGTGAATGTTAGGGCTCAAACTAGGATGAAGATTCCACTCAAGCAATCAAGCGAGTGCATTGTCATTCTTGCAACCCTCATTGGTGGGTCAGTCTAAATTCTAAACTCTAGAGTTATCGAACTCTATTGTGTACCTAGGCTTTTTTTTTTCCCCTTCTTCTTTTGATCACTAATAAAATAGAAAAATCACCAAGTGCGGTAGACTTTAGTTCAGTCCTAAGAAAATAATTTTGCATTCTAAAAATGCTCGTTTTTCTGTTTCGAATTCCCGTACAAGTACATATTTTTCTTTATTTTAAAGAGCTATAACATTACATTAGTAAAGAAAACTAATATCGTGGAGGTATATTATGGTGTAAAGATTAAAAAAATAACACCACATGACCATACTACCTTATATGAAATAGACAAGTTGATCCACCTAGAAGAGTTGTTCTAGATGTTTATAGAAATGATAAAAGGATTGGAAAATTACATATATATTGAATATGTTCGACTTTTATTCTTAGAGAATTTATACATATTTTTTAAATTGGAATGTATCAAATTTGCACATCGTAATATTCCTT
>BDJD01010596.1:0-13046 GCA_002564525.1 Rosa multiflora
TTCTGATATGTCCGCCTGCCTCATCAGCATTGCATTTTCCTTTCTGAGTTTCTCAATGGAATCACCTGAAACATCTTTCACTTTTTCCGTTGGAAGCTTGTCTTCAACTCTATTTGGTGAGTCAAATAAGCTTTCATCAGAAGACCAATCCAAGGTTAATTTTGTTGCAGTGGCACCAGCCTTTCCATTTTGAGGCATGGAGTCTTTTCCTTGGGGTGACAAGGAACTGGCACCATTACTTGTTCTATCAAAAGCTCCATTCTGTTACAGCAATATGACATAGAATAGACTCTAGTTAGGTTCCCATCCCCAAAACTCTGATAATAAACTAGTTGGTTGTGGCTAGCTACCATTTGATCTCAGAAATTTCATGTCATGTGTTAAAAGTAAATGCTAGAATACATACTTCAAAACTTAGGTGGTTGCTTCCATCTGTATCCCAATTGCTGTTCTGGATGTCCACGCTGCTATGGCGTGAAAGACTAGGATCCTCATTTTCTTCAATTTCTCTGAAATTAGATTGAGTTTCATTACTAACTAGTAGAAGAAAGGGGAAAGCTAGAGAAAACTTTGAAAAACAAAAATCCAAAATTAGAGGAAAGAAGAAAACTTTATGGGAAATAGATAGAACATATTGTCACCTATAATCACCATCTTCCTGCACCCTGAGAATCGTCACCTGCCTCAAGAATTTTATTATGCATCAGATACTAATAGTCAATGACATTGAAGTTTTTCTTTTATTTAGTGAATAGACAGAACTACTTGTGTTATTGATTGTATGTGTGATCTAGAAGTGAGAGTGAGATAATGATAGAAAGACTAACATGTAAAACTACACCAGAATTCGCAAATTTAAGGGGTAGAGTGACAGTTAAGGGTTCAGTTTCTGCCACAAAATCTGCAAAATCAATTGAAGCTTCTCCGAGATAACCAGATTTCGAAGTTCCCTGCAATGATTCCCCATTAGAATTACAACCTTCCACAACAACAATTCCCATCAGTATAAAACTCTGAAGAGCTGAATTTTCTTTCTTACACTGGAAACAATGAAGTGATAAATCTTCTCTTTCAGTTTCCCTGATTTCGCTTCCTCCACTAGCTTCACTGACTCATAAACTGGATTTTCCCATGTACAGGTCCCATCCTGAACCGCAGCCTTCCCCAGTTTCACCGTCGGCTTTCCCACGTCGTCCGGCACCAGAGAGATCATCAAAGCAGGCTTCTTCAATTTCGGCACCTGAAACAGAAAGTGTTGGAAGCAATTCCAGGTATGAATGAACAATACTAGATCACATTTCAGCTGAATCTCACAAACCCATTTTCACTTTTCGAGTGTTAAACTGATACATACCTCTGTTGCCTGAAACTGCAATTGGAATATAGCTTTTATCTTCTTCTTCTTGCTCCATGTCTTGAACATTTTGCCAGTCCCAGAGTTCAGATCTCAGAAAAATAGTCTTTCCCAACACACTCCGCCTCTTTTGGCAAACAGTCTCTGCTTTTTTCTGGGTTTCTTTATAAAAGAATTGAGTCTAACATGGTCAGAACCAAGTAAGGTCAGATCTCAGAAAAATAGTCTTTCCCAACACACTCCTCCTCTTTTGGCAAACAGTCTCTGCTTTTTTCTGGGTTTCTTTATAAAAGAATTGAGTCTAACATGGTCAGAACCAAGTAAGGTATTTTCCTCCCCACCATTTCTGCAACACTATGAATATTCTGAAAGCAACTGAAGGGCTCTGTGGTAGCTGTTAAACCTCCACATCTAGCTGTAAGCACTAGATTCTGCATAAAACTAAGTCTCCAAGAATCAGAAACAGATCTAAATTATATTAGAAAACCAAAATTTGCTGTTACAGAAGAACACAATAAGAAGCTTCGCTGTAATGGAAAAAGATCTCTGAAACGCATTACCGCTATCTTTTTGCTTTCAAAAAGGATATAATGCCACCCTCAAATGACGTAAATGTCCCTGCTCCTTCTCAGTAAAGGGGAAGCTATCGACCTTTAAGGGCACCAAATCCAATTTTTTATGACATCCTTAATGAGGAAATCCCATTGGAGTGAAAACTTTATTTGACCAAAACCGAAGGTGTAATAGGCTAATCATAAAAGTGGGTTTTGCAAACCAGAGGTTGATAGTTCACCTTGGAAAGTTTGATGGCCCAAAACATAAAATTTCTACAGATTTGTTTTAGAGCACCGAGGAAAAGACATTGCCTTTCCAGTTCATAAAAGGTATCTATTATTTCCTGAGTGCCTTGTCGGTTGTGCTCTATGAACAAGAATGATCGTATTAGTACACTAAGTAGGAAACAGTTTGGTATAAGATTGAAAATAATGGAGGAAACACATGGCATTTCTGGGTTTTCCTCTCTCTGAGGAAAAGAAAATATGGACTTGGGTGTCATTCAGCACGTGCCTGGTCTGGGATAAGCCGATAAGGGCTGGACATCACGTGGTTTGCGCCGAATCTTCCATAATTGTTTGGTCAAATGTCTATCTTCTATATTTGATATTGATCACAAATTAAATTCCAACAGCTCGTATAAAAAATAAAAATAAAATTCCAACAGCTTCTTGGTTCTTGCCATGTTTCAGATTGTTGAGCAAAATGATATTTTTGGGCGAACCTGATCATTCCTTCATTTTCTTGCATGTCCAAACTGTTCAAGTTACAAGTATAAGGCGAAAATTTGTTAACCGCAAAGGTGAGCCAATGATCGCAGGTTCAACTTAAGAAATTATCCGAACAAAGTTACTTCGTTATCAGGAAAATAAAATCGAGCTCATTCTTTAATCTCATGAATAATGATTCTTACAAGAAAAATGCACAAGATGCTTACCGGTTTCCTTAGACACTTTCTCTCTTTTAGCTGTAAATTTTTTACGTATTATCTCATTGTTACGGGTACCACATATGGATCAAGCATGAATGCTACTTGGTAGTTAGGTGGCTCTGCTTCACAGTGCTTATAAATGGTCCACAACGTCTTCTTTGTGACGTTATTTAGTGAACCACGTTTCTGCAGCAATAAATTTCTCAGGGTCTGAACTGACACAAATTAAAGAAGAAGTTCTTTTCTTGCCCAGAACAATTACTCCATTTTGTAGGCCTGGGACTTTAGCACCGAGAACCGGACCGAATCGGACCGGAACCAGCAGTTCGGTTCGGGTTTTCTTATTAAAAATATGTTATTTTTGTAGAGCTGAACCGGTTTAGTGTACGGTTCGGTTTCAGTCCGTCTATTGTTGAACATAGTAGAACCGGTTCGTCTATTGTTGAACATAGTAGAACCGGTTCGTCTATTGTTGAACATAGTAGAACCGGCAGAACGGAGATGCGCATGCCTAGGCTTTTATATATTCAAGTAATTCAAGCCCTATTGCCCTAAGCCCAGGCCTGTTTCGTTTGTAACTCGACCTAAATGTTCCATGCCTTTGAGTCTTCGATCAAACACGACCGCAGTCTTCAATTTTTGTTCCTCACTCCTTAGTTCATCGACTTCATCCCTAATTCCGGATTTGGCTTTCGAAGTCAAAATTGATCTTCCCCAATTCAAAAACGCAAAACTCATAATCTCATATCATCCCAGTTCATCTGTGCTTCGAAATCCTAAATCCCAAATCCAAATCATCCCAGTTCATCTTCATCTGTGCTTCGAAATCCTAAATCCCAAATCCAAATCATCCCAGTTCATCTGTGCTTCGAAATCCTAAATCCCAAATCCAAATCATCCCAGTTCATCTTCATCTGTGCTTCGAAATCCCAAATCCAAATCATCCCAGTTCATCTTCATCCCAAATCATCAGCATATGGCTTCGAATTCGATTTCTTCGAATTCAAGTACTCGTAGTCCTGGAAATGAGATTGTACCTGCAACACAGTAAGGAGAAAAAAATGAAGAAGGTCAATCGCATCATCATAACACCACGAAGAAAGGTGCTGCAAAGAGAAAGAGTTTTAGGCATTAAACATTAATGCATTCTGTAGTTCTAAATTGCATTGTTGAAGTCTTGAAGATAGTAAGAGACTAAGAGTTGAAGTGAATCAGCTCATGAACTTTCCAACTTTGGTGTATTAAAATTTAAAACTACATTATGTATGGATTGTCTTGTATTGAACATTTTTATATGTGCTGGAGTGTGCAGAAGTCTGGAATGACTGGGAAATTGTAAAATTGCAAGCCTTTTCTTGTTCTGAACTGGAACCGAAGACAACTGATAACCGAACTGAACATAACAGTTCGGTTCCCAAACGGTTCCCACAATGAAAAACATCCTAACCGAACCGGAACAGGGAAAAGGCTTCCCGGTTCCCGTTCCTGTTTCGACAAAAAATGACATTTTTAGAACCGATCCCAGGCCTACCATTTTGTGCCTATGCCCAGGGAAGGCAAGATAGAGCAAAAGAAACAAAGTTTAGAAACGGAAATTCGGCTCCCTTATGTCTTCAAACGACAGGGTATCCAAGTCTAGGGATCCGAGTTCAGCGTGGTCTAAGCCTCTAAGGAGATGAGGAGTATGTGACCTGAAGAAACTGGGTTTTGGCGAAAACTGGGTCTGATAAAATGAGGAAATGATATTGCTTTGAGACGCAGCTGTATCGGATTAGGGACTTGACCGGTAACCTAGAGAAGATGTTCACTATAATTTATTCGGGTAGGTCTATTCCCTTCATTAATGTAAAGAAAACAATTGGAACCAACCTATTAGTGCAATTCTGAATCAAAATAACAGATCTATAAGGTCTTGTTTGGTTCACGGAGGACTTGGAAAAGGACATGTATTTTTTTTCTTATGTTTGGTGTGTAAGGAAATGAGCAACTTTATTTTGAGAAGGGAAAATATAGAGGAAAGTGGATCCTCCCATCCTCCAAAAGATTCATTGTCCTTTCTACTTTCCCAACATTAATTACATATTATAAATACATTTCTATCATTATTGAAAATTATGATTGACAATTTTATTCAAAAAGTTTATGAGATTTGTGTAATTCTATATTATGATATAAATGAAATTTTATTATAATTTAGTTTCCTTTCTTTGCACAAATCAAACACTAAAATGGAAACACACATATTTTCTCGTTGCTTCCCAACGTTTCCAAACAGCGGAAAGGAGAACAAACTTCCCACTAGCTTTCCTTTCCCATAAGAAATATAGAGGAATTGATTTGCTTTCTACGAACCAAACGAGGTCTAAAAATAAGGTCAGAATTAGGAACAACCTAAAAATTATATAATATATCTTATACGAAAGACCTATTTGAATAGTGAAGATCAAAAAGTTCTTAGAGACAGCTTACGCACCACGAGGCTCGGAAGCCTTCCCCAAGTAAAACCAAAGGTGAAAATCAATTTAGGCGCACGCGTCTGCATAACGAGCCCTGTGATTAATAACAGTCACGGGCCCATTTGTGACTGAACATAATATTTTTCCAATTTCACACATACATAAAAGCCCATTTGTGACTGAATCTTAGCCGAAGAAAGAAGCCCAAACAAAAGGTGAAAAGTACACCAACCACCAGGGGAAAAAGACACGGCGTTTGGTATACGGTGTATAAAAGAGCCCCTCTTATCAACAACAGCCACGTGGCATCCATCACAGGTTGTTCAAAAATCAAGTTGGACATAAGTACGGCTTGGTTCATTTCCTAGATCCATTGACGTTTGTGGAACACGCGCTCTGAGTCGCGGTTTTGGTTCAAACACTATTGAGGTGGTTTCGCATGGGGAAGTTATACACTTATACCAACAAGAACCTCATCATCGACGTACGTAATAGCGGTCTCTTTCTCTCTCAACACATCAGAACTTGAAAAGAAAATGTGGACTCAATTGGGTTATGATTTGAACTTAAATATAACTTTCATCCACAAAATCCAAATCCAAAGCCTCACGAATTTAAAAGAATCTTTTCGAAACCTGATGGAGTGTAAACCATGTTGGTAATCAACTCCCTCCTCATGGGTGCAACGTGTCTCTTGGACATGTAATTGAACACTTGGTATGCGGCGTATGCCTCCTCAACACACGATGATTTGAACTTATATATAACTTTCATCCACAAAATCCAAATCCAAAGCCTCAAGAATTTAAAAGAATCTTTTCGAAACCTGATGGAGTGTAAACCATGTTGGTAATCAACTCCCTCCTCATGGGTGCAACGTGTCTCTTGGACATGTAATTGAACACTTGGTATGCGGCGTATGCCTCCTCAACACACATAGAATACATATAGAAAAGGAAGTTCGGATGAGAGGCTTACGTTTCTTCGTAAAAAGCTACTAGGTACAGTTCAATAGTATATCAATATACTGATATATCAAATAGATTTAATTCAGTACATAAATAGACTTAATATGATACAAAAGTATATTAGTTCAATACATAAGTAAAGTATTTTAAAATTTGTCTATCAATACATATGGTCATTTTGATTATGAATTGAACTGATTTAGTTGATCGATGTATCAATACATTAATATATTATAAACAGTGTATTCATAGTTTCATATACATTAATTCATGGCTTTAATTGTAACATGTTTCTAAGAGTGATACTTGAGTTCTCTAGCTTCCTTCTGATCTTCATGTGAAACACAAGCACTGGGAATTCTAGTGCCACACGTGCCCTGGTTAAAACGGTTGCACAAGAACTTCACCATGCTCCATACATATACATTAGAGGTCCAGTTATAATAAGCCATAGCCTTACAATATTCCCAATTTCCCATATACAAGAGCTTACATAAAAGGCTTCAAGATCATTGTAGAATAATTACATTCTCATTTGTTTGTTGTCACTAAATCTTAGCCGGAAAAAGAAACCCAGACCCAGACAAAACAAAAGTGGATAACAATTTGTACAAAACTTTTGGTATACGTAAGTAGAGTCAAAAAGAGCCCTCTATTAAAAAAAGGCCACGTGGCATCCTTCACAGATTATCCGAGTCCCAAATCCCATGGCTGCAGGTGGAGATAAATAGGGCTTCATTTCACTTTGTAGATTCAAGTTGGCGAGAGAGAGAGACGGAGAGAGAGAGAGAGAGAGAGAGAGAGAACACAGGAGAAAGAGAGAGATGCCGGCCTTAGGAGTACCATCGACTCCATTCACGTTTGTAGTGCACGCGCTCGGAGTCGCGGTTTTGATCCTGGTTCTGGTTTGGTCCATATACTTCAGGGGCGGTTTCGCATGGGAAGCCACCGACAAGAGCCTCATCTTCAACGTAAGCTCTCTCTCTCTCTGTTTCTGTTTTATTTTTCCCGGCGACTGTTTCTTCCTCCGGAAAATGTCTTCTGCTTCTGTAATACTTAATCAACGGCCTCTATAGACATCTAGCATATGTCTTGATTCTCCAAGAATCCATCATATGGTATTAGATGCTTTTTTTTTTTGGAATTTTTTTTTATAAATTAATATTTTGGAATTATGGATGATAATTTTTTTGGCACCTACCTTCTTTGACCCTTCTTCCATTTGTTTTTCTATGGAGGAGATGTATTTAAATAATTAAGGGCATTGTAGAACATGATTGATCCAAGTATGTGGTTGACACAAGCGGGCTCGTGTTTCCTTGTGGTTGAATCTGTGAAACTAATGCATCTTCATGGACTCTAAGCTTCGTGTCTACTATTTCAGTTACTTTTACCTATATGATTAATGATTATCCACAGGTAACTAAGCTACCTTTCACATATTCACCAACCCTTCTAACTCAGCTTACGGCTTACCTAACCTTCGTCTACCTTACTGTATTGGAACCTTTTTCTCTTAGGGTTCCATGCTTGATTTGTGTGTAGAATATCAGATAGGTTTGGAAAATTCAGGTAGGTCTGGGAAAAACGTCTGCCAAAATTGTAATCAAAATATTATTATTATTTTCCCTTGAAAGCGTCTTATGATTTGTAGTATGCATATTCTAATGAGCACATTTTAAAATCTTTGATGCTAGGTATATAGAATATTTGATTTGTTTCGGTTAATTGTTAGATGGGAAAATCAGTGAAACACGTGTTGTAGCCATCTACCATATATTTTGGAATTTTTGGAATTAAGTGGGACCTAATTAATTAGTTATGAGCACGGGGTTTGGTGTTATCTTATTTCAAGCTGTCAAATATTACACCAGTGTCCTTTTCTTTCAGCTCACTTGGGTTTTTGTGAAAAGAGTAAGATGGGATGTAAAAGCAACAGAGGCTCGTTAAACTATAGACTATAATGCTAGCTAGGCCCAAATAAAGGTGAAATTTATTTATAATAGATAAAATGATTTTCATATGATCTTGTTTACATATTTAATGAATTTTCTTATTAATTGTGCTTAATTATCGTTGAATTTGTATCACATAGTTGAGAATAATAAAGTAGTAAGAATTTACGTTGTGCTCAATTGATCTTTCATTTTCTTTCAATTTTTTACAGCTCCATCCTTTTCTCATGGTATTGGGCTTAGTTTTCCTTGGAGGAGAAGGTAATTTAAAACAAGTTAATGCATCTTTATATATAGAGTAATTTTTTTTTCTTTTTTTAGAATGCTTTATAGTAAATTTATACATACATTCCTTGCAAATACATTTGGATGAAACCGTCCTTCACTTTTGTCTGTGTTGCAGCCATTATCAGTTATAGATACCTTCCTTTGAGGAAAGATGTGAAGAAATTAGTGCACCTGGTTCTTCATGCTATCGCATTAGCACTCGGTATAATCGGCATTTATACTGCATTTAAGAACCACAATGAGATTGGGGTTGCCAATCTCTACAGTCTGCACTCCTGGATTGGCATTGGGGTTATTTGCCTCTATGGTATTCAGGTATATTAATCCTCTATCCCACTGTAGACAACCTAATCGTGGCTAAGAAACATATCAATTTAGTTGTTACTTCTTATTCTCGTCCATCAACACACGTGAGATGTTCAAAAGGACTCTGATAGGAATTTAGGGGGTTTTCATGATATAAAATGTGTTCCCCTAATTGTGTAAATTTGTGGTCATGGCAGTGGATATATGGGTTCTTGGTATTCTTCTACCCAAAAGGAAGTGCAGGGCTGAGAAATGACTCAGTTCCATGGCATGTGATTTTTGGGCTTCTCGTTTACATTTTGGTCGTCGGCAATGCTACCTTGGGGTTCTTGGAGAAGCTCACATTCCTTGAGAGCTCAGGAGTCGAAAAGTTTGGAAGTGAGGCATTTCTTGTCAACTTCACTGCTCTGGTTACACTCGTGTTTGGGGCCTTTGTGATATTCTCGGTCATTTCTCAGGGTCCTGTAGAAGAAGACCACAGCTACACAGAAATATGAACTACGATCCTACATGATAGTTATGTACGTTGTTATATAGTGTTAATTGCATCACGTCGCCATACTTAATTGGCTTGAACCAATAAAGCATGGAGATCTGGCTGTCATGATCTGTATGTGTAGCCCTAATTCTATACATAAGAATTGTGATTGCTGCTTGTCCATAAGTTTATTGGCGATAGAGATGCTCATGATGTTTTTCTTTCAAATTGAAATTTTAGGAAAGTGTAAGATGCATATAATAATACAATAGCCTTTTAGTGATGAAGAAAGTAAACTAATCCTATGTATTTGTTAAATTAGTTTTTTTTTTTTAAATCTTATCGGTTGTGTATTCACTATTAAAATATTGACTGATATTATTGAGAATACCGATTTTGATCGAGATATGCTTTTGATATAATTTTTCGACGTGACCACTTCTTGAAAGTTTTTATTTTGCGGTGGACAATGTTTAGGTATACCATCAGGTATTCAGGTTATCAATCAACAACTTCATGGTCTACCACCTCTTCATCAGACTACCTTATTTATCTTTTTGGGACCCTTTGCTTGTTTGTCTCAATTATTACCGCTCTATCTATTACCCATGATGGATGGGAACTAAAGACATGACTAGTTGGCTACTAAAAATATAAGATTTTGATTTTGTGGTTGTAAAGTAGCTGCGATATTGATGCACGCGAGATTCTGAAATTAGTTTATAGGAACTGCCGAACCACAAAAGGATTATGCATAATGACCAACTCACCAAAGTCGAAATGATTGAGAGATGTATAGTGATTTTTTTTTTTGTTACAGTAACTATCTTACACGTGATTATAAATGCATGATTCCAATTCAATGACTCAAGATGTCTGCGTGACTATACGGCACGAGTTTTGTCATACGAGTTAATCCGATTGTATTGTGTGATAACTTATTTGCCAACTCTGAATTTTCAAAGATTTTGCTCTCATTCTTAGTTAAGAAAACTACATCGAGTAATTTATAGATTTAACCTTACTCCTTCTTAACGTAACAACTATTAATTTGTCTTTTCTATGAAATGAGACTACGAGAGTAAAACGATATTTATAGCTGCTAAGTAAATGTCGTAATTGTTAATATTTTCCTCTGACCATATGAACTAGTAATATAAGGTCTAAAGTCTAAACTTTTGCTTTTACTATTGACACTGCCTCCAGTCCAGTACACTTTCATATGTTATATAACATTTTTAATGTCTAATAACAAATTTGAATTCCATTCCAGGCCAAACCTGGCAAACAAACATGATGTTCACCAATTCGAATCAATCCAAAGGCATGTCCTCAGTTCCTAACAATTTAAGGTTAAACGAGGTCAAAGACCTCAAACATGGAGAGAAGATAACCTTTCGTTAGCACAAAGTGTTACTAATAATACACATTTCTTAAAAGCGCAATTAAGTTAATACTAACTCAAACAACAATATATTTTGAAAAATGAATAGACTAACGAAAATGTTATTTCTCAAGTGGTGAAAAACAAAGGGTCTCATCAATAAGTGGCTTTGTATGTAAGCATACACTTCATTCATTATGTTCTCAAAGAGAAAACAGTAGAATGATTGAACCCATCATTGATCTTTCATAGAGTTTTTTTTTTTTTTGGTTTTTCCAAAATATATTACTAATTATTCGGCTATATATATAGATGCATGTAGTTTTATGAATTCAGATATAATTTCATATTAGTTCATTTTTTACTCTCATTGCGCGAACATTGCCCACCACGTGGAGGTGCGAGCCTGCTGCGAGCCGTTTCGGGTCGTGAAACCAATCAGGTTGATATCGATCCAACTGTTCTTCGGCGGTGAGGAACGGACCGAGTCCGAGATCCGACTCGAGGGTGCGCCGCTGGTGTCGGTGACCCGAACCGATTGGCTGTGGAAGGCTTTCTTGACACAAAACCCAGAATCCTGCCGCAAAACCCAGAAACCCGGTGGCTTCGTTGAGACTGAGGAGATTTGAATGAGAGAGAGAAAGAGAGAGAGAGAGAGAGAGAGAGAGTGACAGTAGGGAGAAAGAAAAAGAAATAGAAAAAAAAGGAATTAGATAAAAAAAATTTAGATTAAGACGTGAAAAGACAAATATATCCTTCAACTATCAACTTCCGTAACGGAGCTAACGGTTCCAGGTACCATTCTTCGGTCGGGGTCAGAACCTGAGGTACCGTTCTGATATTTTCTGAACGTGAGGTACTGAAGTTTAGAATGGGGCAAAAGTCAGGTACTGTACGGACGATTTTCCCTTTTTAATGTCTAATAACAAATTTGAATTCCATTCCAGGCCAAACCTGGCAAACAAACATGATGTTCACCAATTCGAATCAATCCAAAGGCATGTCCTCAGTTCCTAACAATTTAAGGTTAAACGAGGTCAAAGACCTCAAACATGGAGAGAAGATAACCTTTCGTTAGCACAAAGTGTTACTAATAATACACATTTCTTGAAAGCGCAATTAAGTTAATACTAACTCAAACAACAATATATTTTGAAAAATGAATAGACTAACGAAAATGTTATTTCTCAAGTGGTGCAAAACAAAGGGTCTCATCAATAAGTGGCTTTGTATGTAAGCGTACACTTCATTGATTTTGTTCTCAAAGAGAAACAGTAGAATGATTGAACCCATCATTGATCTTTCTTAGAGTTTTTTTTTTTTTTGGTTTTTCCAAAATATATTACTAATTATTCGGCTATATATATAGATGCATGTAGTTTTATGAATTCAGATATAATTTCATATTAGTTCATTTTTTACTCTCATTGCAATTTTAAACTGAACAAAATTGCTACATAACAATCTCACTAAAGATTTAAAGTAGCCATTTATATTGAATTTCTGTGGTAATTTGAAGTCACAGAATTTTGAGATCATTGCGCCGGTTCAAATTTGCAGGTGTCATGTTGCAATGGGAAGACATCCAAATATGCATCTCTTGAAAGATCAAGAATAGCATTGCACATGATACGCTTTGATTGCTCCTCCCATTTTTCCAGAACATAATTGATAAGGTTGAATTACGTCTTGTGAGGTTCAATGGCATGTTAGTAAATAAGCGAAAATGTATACGGTTATAAGATTCGCAAGTCATCTGACTTCTAGAATGAGAAGGGTAAAAAAAAACGTGTACACCGGCGTGCCTCACCATGATGAGCTGTGCTGACCTCAGAGCCCCTTCCTGTAAAGTGTAAATTACTAACAGTAAATTGCAGCTATTCCGGGAAAATCCAATAGTAGAAGTTCGTCTTTCCATGGAAATAGAAAACCTCGTCAATGAATTAGTATTATACTTGAGTTGTTATTGTTATCCGTAGGGTTAAGTAAAATATCAATTCCGTTGTTATTTGAGTACACACTTCTTAATTTTTGTTAAAAAGTTCATATACGGTGACATGGTCAATGACACACTTGAGCCTCAAATATTAAAAATGTACTCAAATCGTTAACAGATGAAAATGCGATGACTCAATGAGTTGTTCCTAGATATCAACCAATGACCAAGTGTGTTTTAAGGTCAAACTAGACGATAAAAGATTTAGTTTACATATTGCAATACAATAATGTTTATCTGGTCAGTTATTGATCAAGAGTATCTTGCTCAACCACTCTCAAATGTTAATCAAATGGTGTAATATTTAAGCTAAGTTGTTTTATTTTCCATCGTTAAATTTACATCTAACTGTGATTGTACATAGTTTTCTTGGTC
>BDJD01010602.1:0-10209 GCA_002564525.1 Rosa multiflora
GCGATGAAGGGAAGCTCGGTCCAAATAAGGAACACATGGAGTGAATAAGGTGGAACCCCATTTTGGAGAAGACAAAAAATTCCAAACAGGTCACCATTTGAACCCTCCTTCTTTCTGTTCTTCAAAAGAAACACGTCAACCAATGACTAGTCAAATCATTTGACAGATTATTTAAAGTAAAAATAGTAAGACTTTTAAATTCTCCATATTATGTTTATATTCCGAACCCCCCCGTTACGAATCCTAGTTTCGCCTCTGCCGACCAAATAGGGGGCATTGACGAATTCCGCGTATAAATTTTTTTAATTTACAACTTAAAATTATAATTTTATGTTTGGTAAATGAGAATTTAATTTAAACCACAAATAGTGAGAAAGTGCTAAATACTTGTGAATCGCGATGCAATAAGCAGAGAGATTCACCGAAATTCTTAAAAATTCCTCCTAATACGGCTGTTTAAGGAAAGAAATAATTATTTTAAGAACAAAATCCTATTTCAGCGTTGACCTTTACTTGGGGATCAAGGACAGCGGGTATTTCGTGATTGTAAGAACCCCTCAAGGTTAGAAACGTAAACACACACAACGACAGTATCGAGGTCCTCCCAAGAAACCCTAGATTTTTTGCCCCCCTCTCTCGCCCTATAAATACACCCCTATCGCTCCCTAACCCCTCACACTCTTCTACTCCTTTGCCTCTCGCTGCTGCGCTGCTTCAACTCAAGGCTCTTAGATCTCTGGTATATGCTTCTTCTTGCTCTTCTCTTTTTTTAGATCTCAGATTTATGTAGTTCTTCATCGATGCTTTTGAATCTGAGTTTTTGATTGGCTTTGTTTGAGTTCGTGCTGGTGCAGCAAAATTTAGTGTGTTTTTGAAAATTGATTTGAAGGATTTGATTGTGTTTTTGCTGAGCTTGCTATGAGCTAGATCGATTGTTATCTAATCATGTTTTTGAAGCTTTCTTTCTTTCTCGGATTTGTTGATTCGTTCTAGTTTAGCAGATGAAATATATGGATTGGATAGATGATTTGAAGTCATGGATGGTTCTTATGTTATTGATGCATGTTTTCTTTACTCAATTACTGGTTGATTAGATAATCTTGTTAAAAATTTGAAATAGTATGACGAACTGAATATGTGTGGTTTGCAAACTTTTTGGGACGTTATGAAGAATATATTGGACGTGTTCATATTAGTTTTTTTTTTTCCCGATATCATAAGGTTGTCTGAATCACCTGTTCAGACTGAATTTTTAATTAGTATTGTTGTATTGTTGATCTACTTGTATTTAATTCTATCTGTTCATATATTGGGATTCATGTTTGCTAGAATCTAACAGTTTGTTCTTTATTTTTTTATTGGTGCAGTTGAACTTGGCATATCATCATGGGTAAGGAGAAGGTTCACATCAACATTGTGGTCATTGGCCATGTCGACTCTGGGAAATCGACCACCACTGGTCATCTTATCTACAAGCTTGGAGGTATTGACAAGCGTGTGATTGAGAGGTTTGAGAAGGAAGCTGCTGAGATGAACAAAAGGTCATTCAAGTACGCCTGGGTGCTTGACAAGCTTAAGGCTGAGCGTGAGCGTGGTATTACCATTGATATTGCTTTGTGGAAGTTTGAGACCACAAGGTACTACTGCACTGTCATTGATGCTCCAGGGCATCGTGACTTTATTAAGAACATGATTACTGGAACTTCACAGGCTGACTGTGCTGTTCTCATCATTGATTCCACCACTGGTGGTTTTGAGGCTGGTATTTCCAAGGATGGGCAGACCCGTGAGCATGCTCTTCTTGCTTTCACCCTTGGTGTGAGGCAAATGATTTGCTGCTGTAACAAGGTAATAACTCACTTTATATCAATGATATTTTGTTGTATTATATTGATTATTCTATCTGATAGAGGGATGCTCTCATGGTGCAAATGCGTTGTTGGTTCTTATGGTTGGCATTTGAGGGCATTTACTTTGTCCCACACTATGTGCAGTATCCACTTTATTAGGAGAAGCTTGGATTTAAATTTTGGAGAGATTGCCTAGTGGTATAGTTCTGAATGAACTATTGAGGGTTCAATTCCCTCTCTCTCCCAAGTGTAATGTTGACTCTTCTATTTTGTGAAATATATCTGGTTGATGGCTATTATTGCTAAGCATGTCTTTTCAGGATATTTTTGCTATTACATCTTACTGTTTTGAGTTTATTTGTTCATTATAGTTGTGTTTTTGTTAAGAAACTTTACTGTTTTTTATTTTTGTTGACATTTTTTGTTTGTTCTGTATTTGATAAAAGCTTAGTGGCACCATTATTTTGTTCGTTCTCTTATTTTGTGCCACTTATTATTTTTGTTATACAATGTGTTGGATATGTATTCCTCATGGTGTTTTGTTTGTTTGTTGCTCCCTTGTAGATGGATGCTACTACTCCCAAGTACTCAAAGGCAAGGTACGATGAAATTGTGAAGGAAGTCTCATCCTATCTGAAGAAGGTTGGTTACAACCCTGACAAAATTGCCTTCGTTCCCATCTCTGGATTTGAGGGTGACAACATGATTGAGAGGTCCACCAACCTTGACTGGTACAAGGGTCCTACCCTTCTTGAGGCACTTGACCAGATCAACGAGCCAAAGAGGCCCTCAGACAAGCCCCTCCGTCTCCCACTGCAGGATGTCTACAAGATTGGTGGTATTGGAACTGTGCCAGTGGGTCGAGTTGAGACTGGACTTATCAAGCCTGGTATGGTTGTCACTTTTGGTCCAACTGGTCTGACCACTGAAGTTAAGTCTGTTGAGATGCATCATGAGGCTCTTCAGGAGGCTCTCCCTGGTGACAATGTCGGGTTCAATGTTAAGAATGTTGCTGTGAAGGATCTCAAGCGTGGTTTTGTTGCATCCAACTCCAAGGATGATCCTGCAAAGGAGGCTGCCAACTTCACATCCCAGGTCATCATCATGAACCACCCTGGACAGATTGGTAATGGTTATGCCCCAGTTCTTGATTGCCACACTTCTCACATTGCTGTGAAGTTCGGTGAAATCCTCACCAAGATTGACAGGAGGTCTGGTAAGGAACTTGAGAAGGAGCCCAAGTTTTTGAAGAATGGAGATTCTGGTATGGTTAAGATGCTTCCCACCAAGCCTATGGTTGTTGAGACCTTCTCTGAGTACCCACCCTTGGGACGTTTTGCTGTCCGTGACATGAGACAGACTGTTGCTGTTGGTGTTATCAAGAACGTGGAGAAGAAGGATCCAAGTGGTGCTAAGGTCACCAAGTCTGCTGCCAAGAAGAAGTGAATGGATCACAATGCAATTTTACCCGCCGAAGACATCTTATATTTAAGTTGTGTGTTTTTGAACCGTTTAGTTATTCTAGCTTTTAGTTTTCTCACTTTTAGTTCTGTGTGTTTCTGCTTGTCCAGTCCTTGCACTCAGAATTGGGTGCTTGACAGGCGGTGGTGACCCAAATGTTCTAGTTGCGTCGTCTTTTCAATTTGTCGGAGTTTGAGACTGTTTACTTTTGAAGCTTTTGTTGCTAAATGGATGATTTTTGTTTGGCTATATATTCTCCTTTATAGTTTGTTGTTTTTTTTTTAACTCTGCTTCTCTTTTGGCAATATATTTTGTGGATATTACTAAATCTCAATGAGAAGCACAGGAGTGAACTCTCAGCGATCCCTCAATCGGGCACATCATAATTAGAGCTAATATGATTCACTTGTTACGGAACGAGTATGATGTACTCATGCCAAACTTTATGAATCGGTGTAGTTTTGCTATAATTTGCTATTGTTTGGCGAAGGCTCATACTATGAAATCAAGCCAGGACGCTTAAAGAAAAGTATAGTAAAATTTATCATACACCAAGCTAATCAGGACTCGAGGATATAAAGAAAGAGAGAATTTCACACAAATTCTCATCACAGTATAACACTACGAACAAGCAACTTGTTAATCATAGTCGTCGTCACTGGTGCCTTCATCAAAATTAATATAGCCTAGCTCATCGTCCACATAGTAACCTTGAAAACCTCCAAAATGATTGGAAAATCTGAAGTCGCTAATATGAGATGCCAAATTCAGTATCTCATCGTTGACCCGAAAACAGGGACACTCACTGAGATGCAAAAGCACAAGCTGTTTGCAGCCGCGCAGCAGTGTGATCAAGCCATTCGGTCTAATCAAAGTGCCCCTCAGAATCAAGTACTTGATATTCGGCAATGAGTTAACAATCGCAGATGCAGCCTCTTCAGTAATATAAGCATCATAAAAACATAAACCACGAAATTTCTTGCAGTACTTGCTGATTGGTAATAAAATTTTCTCAATATAATTGCAGCTTCCTAATAACAACAACGACCTCAAACTTGTCAAGCTGGCAACCAATTCAGGAACTACATCTGATTTCAACGCGTCTCTCGGCAAAGCCAAAGCCTTCAGGTCAGGACACCTAGAAAACACAAATGAGTTTCTTCATTAAGTAACTCGTACATGTAAACAAGTTCGCTAGACAAGAAAACATCATTTGGGAAAATTCCAAATCGGATTTGAGAGTACCAAGATCAAGTAGGACACCAGCTTTTGGATTTGACAAAAACAGTACTACGAAACGCATTGAAAGTTACAATACTAATACTTACGCATGTGCTACAGACTTTAGAGCAGCTTTTGGACAGTGGCGAGGTACCTTCAGAAACAAGACATTCCCATTGCTCCGACGAAAGACAAACTCAACAAAAGCAGTAATAGATAAGTGGCTTGATCCAAATCGATAAGCTCCTATATATCTTCTTATTAAGGGATCAAAGTCAGGATAAAGCTCAATGGAATCACTAAGATAAATAAAAGAAAATATATTGTCCAAACGGTCAGCAAGATCAGATGGAATATCTGGAAAAATGAGATATTGCCAGCATGAAGGATCAAGGGTTGCTGTAAACCATGACTTGCACACGAAAGGCACATCGAATAGCAGTGACTCCATACCCACTCTTCTGAAAACATTCACCAAGCAGTCCCTTTCTAAGTCCTCCCATCTTCGTCTTCCTTTACCCATCTAAAAGAAACAAAATGCAGCTATAAATGGATAAACATATAGAACCAGGCCTGAACTTTAGGTTAAGTTTGGAATAACTAAAAACGGGCCCTTCTATACAGAAAACAGATGAATAACAACAACCACCATAACGCTCTTATTCAGAGCGAGGTCCTAGATATTGATCTGAGAAAGAAAAAGTAATCTGTATGATCAGTAACAACTAATCTAAACAGAAAATTGTACAAATCTAAAACAATATGTAGAATTAATGGTTGGAAGTTGAAACTATTCATCTAAAACAGTGCTACTAATATCATAGCAATCCACATATGATGAAGACCTCAATATACAAAGGAACATGAAATATAACAAGAACAGAGGGTGATTACAATGCTTGGCTGACCCTTCTTCTTCTTCTCCTTCTCCTTCTTCCTCAGTGGTTCAGTGTTGCTCCTGTGCTTTCCCGATTCCACTTGGGGATGCTTGTTGTTTGGCTTTGGATTCATTACCTGCGTTTCTTTTGCTAATTCCTTTGGCATATTGCTCTCTTTATGCTAAACAAGGATTCAGTCTATCAACTTCTAATTACGGTTTCTGGAGCCATGGAAGTGAGAAGCCCCAAATTTCAAAGAGGGAATTTAGACTGGTATCTTTTGGCAACGATACAAGGGATCCAAATTTGGCTTAAGCATGATCCACATGTTCAAAGTCTAACAGTAACGGGCTGAAATGACTGTAGTTGGACGGATCCTATACAGGACTCTTACTTTTTTTTTGGGGAAAGGGGAAACAAATGTCGCATATATTAAGTAATTAGATAGCTAATCAGCAATGAGTACATCGGGTAACTAATTGTGGTCTATCCTCTACCCATAAATGAAATGCAGCAAATAAAAACGTGTGCCTAGCTAAAGAATGTGCTGCCTGATTTTTCAAAGCAATATGTACATATTCCTAAAGAGAAGAGGTGAAACATAGCCCCTCAATTAAAGCACCTTTAATTGACCAATTTGGTTCCTTTGATTTGAGATCATTAACAGCCAATAATGCATCCATCTCCAAGATAATATGTGAATTTTGGAAGCCAGCTTCAGAGATAATTTGAAGCTCAAGAGCTGTAGCATAAAGTTCCATTGCTTTGGCACTAAAACCTCCATAGGACTCTTAACTGAACAAACCAACATGGACAAGTGTTTTTGTAATTCAATTATTTAGGAAGGGCAGTGAAATCCACACTCTCCCTTTTATAAACCTCACTCTCATTTTCTCTTTTATTTATTGAATTTACCAAATTACCCCTACCATTTTCTTATATTTCCTTGTTACTCATGTTCTTCACTTGCGGGAATTGGCCAAATCTCCAATAGCTTCTGTCACTGCCTCATCTACTCAATCCAAAGATGACGCATTCTTAAGCCAAAACTGGGTAAAACTACAGCAATCAAACTTCAAAAACCAAAGGTTTGGGCAATCAATCTCAATCGTGTTTCCTGGAATCATAATCGTAAAAATACCCAAGCGTAAACCTCTTATGCTTTTTGCTACATATATTCAAATTCTTCATCTCTCCACAGTTGTGAAACTCTAGGTCCTTCAGAGTTTGACACCCCAAAATGAAATCCCTAACACCATATCAATTCGTTCGAGAAAAACGGTCCTTAGCGAGGAGAGGTTCACAGTGGACATGTCAGCCGGCAATTAGAGATTGCAACGTGTGAACCTCAAAGCTTCCATGCACGAATTTCTCAGCAAGGAGAAAGGGAAATCGTTCTGGTGCATTTGCTAAAAACTTTTTAATTCAAGCACAAAATCCCAAAACCATATTCCAGATCTTGTAGGATGAGAATTATAATGGCATTTCATTTCTTCTAAACTATGATTCTTGCAATCACAAATCAAAAGTCTGGTCATCTCAAATTCAACTTTTACTTTTACCTGTCAATTGTTCATCTTACCTCTGTTAATAGGCGCATCTGATGCACATGATCTTTGCCACGAAATAGAGGCTTTCTATTCAAGCTGCATAAGAGCAAGTTCACCCGTTGAGGTCACTGGGTCAGATACTATTCATTTCTTTTTGTCTTTCATTTCTACCATCTAGGTTACTGAATCAGATACTGTTCACTATGGGTCAATTTCATGACCTACAAACTGACATTATCTGACCTAGTGACCTAGATGGTGAAAATGAAAGGCAAAAAGTAGTGAATAGTATCTGACCCAGTGACCTCAACAATTGAACTTGCTCTAAAGATACAACCTAGGAAGAAAGGTGAAAACTAATAAGCGGTATTTTTGGATTAAAAAGTACAGGGAGTGTGGTTTACAAAAAGATGAGTGTAAATTTCACCCTCTTTTAGAAACCACAAAATCCGAACCAAACAAATATTATATTAAAATGGATTAATTTCATTTTACCCCCCTGAGGTTTGGGGGTGTCACATCGACTTTCAATTTTGAATTTTTACCCCCCAAACTTTTTAATTTCAGTCAGTCATGTCCAATTTCTCAGATTCCGTCCAAATTGGACGTTAATTCTGACAATCTAACCCACTTTGAAGCCTTTTAAGGACACATATGAGTTTTTTTTTTTGTCTTTAAATGACCATAAAAGGCTTCAAAGTGGGTTAGATCGTCAGAATTAATGTCCAATTTGGACGGAATTTGAGAAATTGGACATGACTGATTGAAATTGGAAAGTTTGGGGGGGTAAAATTCAAAATTGAGAGTCGAGGGGGTGACATGATGACACCCTAAAACCTCAGGGGGTAAACTGAAATTAATCATTATAAAAAAAATATGTATAATTTACTTTTACATTCAATAATAGATAACTTTTAGTTATATTATTAATTATCTTTTGTGTGCTGCTCTAAAGAAACCAAAACCCTAGAACCAGTTCTCGTCCGGCGGCTCCCGCATGAGGCACGCCACCGGCTTCGTCGCAGTGAGTGGTCAGGCCAGGCAGGGAGTTTTGTTGCTATTGCTTGGAAGGGATGCCCGAGATTTGTTGATCGAGACTCTGGTGCAGTGGTTTTGGCAGGGAAGTCTGGAGCGATGTCTCCATGGCGCGGTGGGGCGTTGGGCAGCGGCGGCACTCTGTCAATGATGCAGGACTCATCGGTGAATGGGTTGCAGGGATGCTGGATCTTGGCGGTGCAGGTCAAGGAGCCACAGGTCGTTGCGGCGCGGGAAGCGGAGTTGTCATGGCGACCTAGTTGGGTGAAGGAGCTGTATGTACATCCTTGGCGTGATGGAGATGACGACTAGGCTTGGGCCAAGCTTTCCTGGCTGGGTTTGGGTTGGCTTTCTTTGGGTTGTTCCCTTAGGGCTCCTATTTGTTTAGTTTTTTTACTTTCTTACTATTTCCTATTGTTTTAGATAGCTAGGCACTCTTTGTGCAACTATGAGTTTTATCTTTGGGCTTGCTTAGTTACCATGTTATTTCATAGCGGGTAGGCTTGCTTAAATAAGTGAGGATGGGTACCATTAAATGATCGGACCTAATCTATGTATCGCTGTGGTTTACCACAAACTCTTTATCTACCCATAGATGGTAGAGGGAGGATATGTAATGGTCCTTTCACTACTACAAAAAGGTCATCAGACGACGGTGGATTTCTGTTGTCTGATGACCAAGCTGACCGTGGTCTAAGTGAGTGTTGTGTGATTGAAAAATCAGACAACGGTGATTTCACCGTTGTGTGATAATAGTTTTCTCAACAGAAATGCCTATTTCCGTTGTGTGAGTTCTGCGCAGCATGTGCCTGGCATGGCATGCGCGGCGATGCCTCGGCACATTCAGACAACAGAAGATGAAATTTTGCCGTTGTCTGAGATTCATAACATACAACATGTATGACTTATTTTTTGTTGTCTGACTCTAAGATTCATAACACACAACGGATATAACTCATTCTTTGTTGTCTGAGATTCATAACACACAACGGATATAACTCATTCTTTGTTGTCTGAGATTCATAACACACAACGGATATAACTCATTCTTTGTTGTCTGAGATTCATAACACACAACGGATATAACTCATTCTTTGTTGTCTGAGATTCATAACACACAACGGATATAACTCATTCTTTGTTGTCTGAGATTCATAACACACAACGGATATAACTCATTCTTTGTTGTCTGAGATTCATAACACACAACGGATATAACTCATTCTTTGTTGTCTGAGATTCATAACACACAACGGATATAACTCATTCTTTGTTGTCTGAGATTCATAACACACAACGGATATAACTCATTCTTTGTTGTCTGAGATTCATAACACACAACGGATATAACTCATTCTTTGTTGTCTGAGATTCATAACACACAACGGATATAACTCATTCTTTGTTGTCTGAGATTCATAACACACAACGGATATAACTCATTCTTTGTTGTCTGAGATTCATAACACACAACGGATATAACTCATTCTTTGTTGTCTGAGATTCATAACACACAACGGATATAACTCATTCTTTGTTGTCTGAGATTCATAACACACAACGGATATAACTCATTCTTTGTTGTCTGAGATTCATAACACACAACGGATATAACTCATTCTTTGTTGTCTGAGATTCATAACACACAACGGATATAACTCATTCTTTGTTGTCTGAGATTCATAACACACAACGGATATAACTCATTATTTGTTGTCTGAGACTACTAACAGACAACGGATATAACTTAATATTTGTTGTCTGAGGTAAGTAACACACAACTGAAGTAAAATTATCTCCGTTGTCTGTTAATTACTTAGACAACAGTGATCATTTTGTTTCTGTTGTGTGTTATGAATCTCACACAACAGAATTTTGTTTTCTTTTGTTGTTGGTTGTTAGTTCACACAACAGCTAGCATTGGTTTATGTTGTTGGTTGTTAGATATCTGAGCATTACTTTTAAACACAATGCAAATACAATTCAATAATTGATGCTGTAAGCAAATATTAACATATATAAAAGTCGATTGGCCTCCGTAATTCACTGAGATAACAGAACTGTTTCTAATTCTACCCATTCAAATGGAAATCAAAGTTGTAGATGCAGAGAAAACTGCATCATGGCTAATAACTAGTCCATGATGTACTAGTGTTGATTACACGACTTCATTGCAGATTGCATACATGAAGTTGGAATTGATATCCTTGTATT
>BDJD01010602.1:13694-24029 GCA_002564525.1 Rosa multiflora
GATTGGGAGAGTCGTGGGGAGGGGGGGTGGAGAGACGGGGGTTTCACAACTGAGAGAGCCCGAGAGAATTTGTTTCATGTTTTCTTTCGACACGATGTGGCTTTGGCTGGGTGGGAGGCACAATTAAACTTCCAACAAATTTTAAAGTTGCTCACACAACGGAAACCTAACAAACCTGTTGTATGAGTATCAAAATGTCAAAACATGGAGGGAAATCTGCCGCATACAGCAATTTGGCTCAAAATGTTGCCGCCTATATGTTCCCACTTTCACACAACAGAAAAGTATAACTTCTGTTGTCTAATTTCTACAGCTTGCACTAGGTTTACCTTGTGGAAGACATTCAATCAAGCTTCCTCAAAATTTGGCATCCAGTTTTCAATCACACAACGGAAATATAAAGCACCGTTGTATCAAGTAGCACAAATTTCAGATTTCAAGAGCCAACCAAGGCTCCAAAGTGGAGGGAAATCTGCCGCTAATTTTTTTAAGACTCAGACGACGGACATTACTTAAGTCCGTTGTGCAATGTAGCTCCGATAAAAAAGTTATCACTTTGTTGGCATTCACACAACAGAATATAACAACTACCGTTGTGCAATAAAGCTTACTTAAACACACAACGGATGATTTCTGTTCCGTTGTGTGATTAGTGTTGTGTGATTAACTTTTTGTAGTAGTGTTTCTGGCCAGAGTTAATGATATATCGACATGATATTATTTCAAAAAAAAAAAAAAATTATCTTTTGGTAATTCAGATGATTGAAAAATTTAATAATAAATAATTAAAAGATTGTTCAAGTAAATTCTTATTTGTGTGTCTGGTCCAAACCTTAGGTTGACCTAGTGGTAATAGGGTTAAATTAGAAGGATCTAGATTCCTATTCAATGTATGATTACTTTTCCTTATATGATTCAGATTCTATGCATTGTAATTCTCTATATAAAGAGGCCCCTATTATCAATGATAATACACATCAATTCTCTCTCAAATATCGTTGCCCTAAAACACGTTATCAGCACGGAGCCTTAACCCAGAAACAAATAGCCAAACCTTGATTCAAGAAGCTAAAAACCTTGAATCCGAATACAAAACCTTGAAGCCTTTTCTGCCTGCACCTCACACCTTGAAGCACTCAATCCCAGGAGTCCAGAACCGGAGGCGCCACCCTAAGAACCGGCCGGAAACCTACTGAACCGGCCACTGGAAGCTCGATACAACCCGCAACAAATATTCCACCAGTTCACCATCTTCCGGACATCCAATTTCAACCAAATTTTTTCAGCAGATACATCTCAATCCGACGATTCAGGAACCGGAAGAAATCTCACAAAAGCCGGCCAAAAACTAGCTGAACCCTCAGACTGAAGTTTCGTTAGAAAAACCGGTAGAAGAAAAAAAAGGAGGAAGGAGGAGCTCAAGCCGAACCCAAGCCGCAGCTTAAGCTGTGCCCAAGCTGACCCAAGCCGCGACCCATTAGCGCAGCCACGTCAGCAGCTAATCCAACACCACGTCAGCAGCTACATCAGCAGCTACGTTAGCAGCCACGTCAGCATATTTGCCACATCAGCATTCGATCAACCGCCGCCGGCAACACTTTCCGGCGACTTTTTCAGGTCAACTTCTGGCGACTTTTTCGGCTAATTTTCCGACCACTTTTTCAGGTTAAATTTTCCGGCGACCTATTTTGAGGTATTTTTTACTAAACGTTCCCGTTTTTTTAGAGTTTTTAAATTCAATTTCTCTTCTTTTTCGGAGACTTGCAACCTCCCTTCTTTTACCCCCATTTCTTCATCATTGGGGAGACCAAATTAAGCCGAACTGTGGAGGTTCGTGCTCACTCCAAACTTAGAGCTTGTTGAGATCTCCAAACTTAGAGTTTGTAGAGAATTTATGATCGACCACTTACGTCATTGTTTCGATCTAATCCAATATCTCTGGGAATTTAATTTCTTGGAGCGATTACGCTCAGAAATTCCTATTTTATTGGAAGCGATTACGCTCAGGAATTTTATATGTTTTCGTGGTAGCCTTTTACACTCCGAAACTAACCATTTTTTTCTTGTTCTCTTTCAAGATGAGTAACCTGAACAAATTGGACTTTTCTCCATTGGGAACAATTGGCTCTAGATATCATAGGTGGGTTCGTGATGTCCGCCAGCATCTCAAGGCCGATGGAATTCTGGATACGGTTCTCGAGCCTAACCAGGACGTGCTAACTGTTGAGCAAGCTAAAGCTTTGGAAGCAAATAGAGCAGCCTTAGAGGCAAATAAGGCGAAAGCCATCATCCTAATGACTCATCATATGGATGATTCGCTCCAGTACGAGTGTAGAAAGAAGAAGACCCTGGCCTAGAAGGCTGTGGGTCTCACTCGAAGAAGATTTGGCAACGTCCGTGACTCCCTGCTTCCTGATCTAGAAGTGAGATGGCGTAGCCTCCGCTTCTGTGATTTCAAGTCAGTTCTTGACTACAACTCGGAAGCACTTCACATTAAATTCTTAATGGAATTTTGTGGTAAAGAGATCACAAATGCGATGTTGATTGAGAAGACTCTCTCTACCTTCCCCGTCTCTACATTGATGGTTGCTAAGAACTATCAAATCGATGTTACTGCAAGACGGATCACAAGGTTTCATGAGCTCGTTGGAGCTATGAATGTCGCTGAAAAGCATGACCACATCCTTGTGAAGAACTATAATTCGAGATCCGTGTGAACATAGCATATTTCGGAATCCAATTATAATCGTGCTCCAAAGAGAGGGCGCTAAGAGAGAAACCCTCTGGAGCCATGGAAATGGAAAAACCACCCCAGATTTGGTAACTATACAAAGGGGTCCTAATTTGGGCTTAAGCTTAATCGATATGTCCAAAATAAGTTTAATAGTTACGGGCAGAAATGATGGGCTATTTCACAATTATTATTAGGTTTGAAAAAACTTTAAAACATATATTATTAGGTTATTGTTTAAGGATACCTCTATTTGTGTTTGGCCCAAACTCTAGGTTACTTGACCTAGTGGTAATAGAGTTTAATTAGAAGAATTTAGAGATTATCTTTCCTTGTATGATTCTAACACTATGCATTGTAATCCTCTATATAAAGAGGCCCCTATTATCAATGAGAATACACAGCAAATTCCTATCAATTCTCGTTTCCCTAAAACACGTTATCAGCACAAAGCCCTAACCCTGAAAACTAAAAGCCAAAAACCCGAAAAAATCTCAACCTTTCCACCAACACTCCTAGCCCGTGATAGTTTTGCTACCACTGTTGCACGAGCACCAACAACCTCTTGCGAATGCCCTGCTACCTAGCACCTCCACTGCACCCATCAATTAGCCGGTTAGCCTCTGCCAGCGAAAAGAAAAAAAAAAAAACCAGAAAACAGGAGGAAGAAGAAGACGCCTACGTAGAAGAAGAAAGGAAAGAGAAGAAAAAGAAGGAGAAAGAGAGAGAGTGGGCCCAGGAGAAGAAGAAAAGAATGAAAAAAAGAGAAAAGGATGGGAACGGCCCCACAAGAAGAAAAGGGGAACGGCTAAGAAGAAAAGAAAGAGAAGAAGAAAAGAGAAAAAAAGGGAAAGGTGGGGGCCCAGCAGAAGAAAAAAAAATAGAAAAAAAAGGGGAAGTGCGGCGCCCAGCTGAAGAAGAAGGAAAAGAAAGAGACCGTCCCGCGGCCCACCTGCCACCAGAAAAAGAAGAAAGAAATAGGGACCGGCCCAGAGAAAAAAAAAAAAAAAAAAGGAAGGCCCACGGCCTAAAAAAGAACAAAAAAAAAAAAGGGGGGGGGGGAGCAACCCATCAGTCAACCCTTCCGGTCAACCATGAGGTCAACGCCGGTCAACAACTTTTTCGGCCATTTCCGGTGACTTTTTCTGACCACTTTTTCCGGTCAAATTTTCCGGCGACCTATTTCGAGGTATTTTTTATTAAACATTCCAGTTTTTAGAGTTTTTAAATTCAATTTCTCTTCTTTTTCGGGGACTTGCAACCTCCCTTCTTCTACCCCCATTTCTTCATTATAGGGGAGACCAAATTAAGCCGAACTGTGGGGGTTCGTGCTCACTCCAAGCTTATAGCTTGTTGAGATGTCCAAACTTAGAGTTTGTAGAGAATTTATGATCGACCACTTATATCATTGTTTCGATCTAATCCAATATCTCTTGGAATCGAATTTCTTGGAAGTAACTACGCTCGGAAATTCCTAATTTCTTGAAAGCGACTACGCTCAGAAATTTCACATGTTTTCGCGGTAACCTATTTCGCTCCGAAACTAACCCTAATTTCTTGTTCTCTTTCAGGATGAGTAACCTGAACAGATTGGACTTTGCTCCATTGGGAACGACTGGCTCTGGATATCACAGGTGGGTTCGTGATATCCGCCAGTATCTCAAGGCTGATGGAATCCTGGATATGATTCTCGAGCCTAGCTAGGACGTGCTAACTGTTGAGCAAGCTCAAGCTTTGGAAGCAAATAGAGCAGCCTTAGAGGCAACTCAGGGAAAAGCCATCATCCTAATGACTCGTCATATGGATGATTCGCTCCAGTACGAGTATATGAACGAAGAAGACCCCAGAAGGCTGCGGGTCTTACTCGAAGAAAGATTTGGCAACGTCCGTGACTCCTTGCTTCCTGACCTAGAAGTGAGATGGCATAGCCTCCGCTTCTGTGATTTCAAATCAGTTCTTGACTATAACTTGGAAGCACTTCGCATTAAATCCTTAATGGAATTCGGTGGTAAACAGATCACAGATGCGATGTTGATTGAGAAGACTCTCTCTACCTTCCCCGTCTCTGTATTGATGGTTGCTAAGAACCATCAAATCGATGTTAATACAAGACGGATCACAAGGTTTCATGAGCTCATTGGAGCTATGAATGTCGCTGAAAAGCATGACAATGTCCTTGTGAAGAACTATAATTCGAGATCCGTGGAAACAGAGCATATTCCGAAATCCAATTATAGTCGCACCTCTAAAAGAGGGCGCCAAGAGCGAAACCCTAATCTTAGGGATACTTCTAGACATTCTGGTCCATATAATCGCTTTACGGGAAGGTAACCGTCAAAATAGGCTAACACGGAACCGAAGAGGTAAACGTGGAAAGAGAGAGGGAGGCAAAGCCTCTGGCCATGTTAGTGGCGCCACCAACACTAAGAGCCATCTAAATGACGCTTTCAAAGCGCCTCAATCAATGGAGTTCGAGCAAAGAGATGTGTGTTCTCGATGTGGAGTGTCTGATCATTGGGTACACATTTGTAGAGCTCATGAAGAACTGTCACCGCCTACAAAGCATATTGTGAAGCAAGAGAAGCTCACTATGTGGAACAAGAAGATCAAGAAGATGATCTAGAGTGAAGGGTTGAAGACTACAAATCTGGCTGGGCTCAATAGATCTCCAATTCTGTTTAAGTCTTTATTTTTCCAAGAGATGTAATAGGCAATTTGCATTAGCTAACATTTGGATTAGATTCTCCTAATGGTTAAGAGACAATGATGTACTTTGTTGGCTTATGAATAAAATTTCGAGTTCTTTTCATTATGACTCAATATTGATTATGAGCATATGACTTTGTGACTACGATGGTTGGGCCATCAGTATTAATTCAAGGACATGGAATAGCCCAAGTTCCACTTGCCAAATGGCACCTTGATTACAGCTGTCACAGAAACTCTCTACGCTCTTAGGGCAAATCGTACCCTATGAATAGTCAATGAATTCCATGCGAAAATGCATGTAGAGAATGGAAATGAGTTCCTTTGAAATACCTTTAATGATTGCTAACAAAGACGCATCTTAAAGAAGTTTATGTGTCCCTCTAGTGGACTCTATGTCACCATTCGAGCTATTAATCCAATAAAAGTTATAAGAGAAGATCTCTTGGATTTAGACACATATTGGCTTTGTCACGACATGATAGATCATCCTAGTCATGATATGATGATCCGTCTACAAAGACTTCACACGGACATGATTTCTCTCGAGTGAAATGAAGCATGAATCAAAAGTTGATTCCTAGACTAAGTGTGACCGATGCTGTTGCCTAGGGCACCGCCTCCATCCACCATCAGCCTAGGGCTGGCATAGTTCCTATCCATGACGCCATGGATGGCGTTCATCATGGTGATGGCGCCCAGGTGATGCTGCAATCACCAACTTGCTTCAAATAACGTTTTAGACGCTCAGGCCCAACCAAAATCCTCATTGGTTGCTTCTAAAGCCTTTCGCTCGTTTTACAAAGCTCGTTCCTTAGGAAAATTAGGACTGAGACCGTCCTATGCAAAGGATATGACAATACTCATTATGTTCTTACATAGAATCCATGGGGATTCTGTGGATTGATTCAACCAACTTGCGGACGCTTAAATATTTCATGATGTTGGTTGACACGCAAACACGCCGGTCACGTGTTGTGCCATTGTCCACCTATAAATGCTGCTTATGCTACACTCCTAGCACATATCATATGACAACGGGCTCACTCCCCAGATCATCCTATTCAGTCAATTGGATTTGACTATGCTAGAGAGTTTACATCGAAAGACTTTCGATGGATATTGCAATGGGACTGATGTTGGACATCACATTCCCATGTACACCCAAATAGTCTTGCAGAAACGACTAAGATGGTAGTCCGGACATTGGTAATGCTCACCAATCTCCTTATATCCGCTTGGGGTGATACAATATCGCATGCAGCTATGCTACTTCGTCTAAGACCCACTGCCACTCAATGTACCTCTGCGTTACAGCTAGTGACTGGGTATAGGTATCGTACTTACGCATATTTGAGTGAGCCATTTATGTGCCAATTGCACCGCCACAGCGCTCTATGATGAGAAACGACTAAGATGGTAGTCCGGACATTGGTAATGCTCACCAATCTCCTTATATCCGCTTGGGGTGATACAATATCGCATGCAGCTATGCTACTTCGTCTAAGACCCACTGCCACTCAATGTACCTCTGCGTTACAGCTAGTGACTGGGTATAGGTATCGTACTTACGCATATTTGAGTGAGCCATTTATGTGCCCATTGTACCGCCACAGCTCTCTATGATGGGTCTTTACAGATGAATGGGCAACTACGTTGGATTTGAGACTCCAACAATCATCCGCCACTTAATGCCCTTGCAAGGCGATCTCATTATCGCTAGCTTTGCGGGTTGTCACTTTGATGAGACAGTCTTCTCGTCGTTAGGGGGAGATAAGAACACGGATGTTCAGCAGGAACGACAGGAATTGTCATGGCCTATCCCCACTATGTCTCATCTCGATCCCTGTTAAAGTGACGAGATCACACAAATATGTTGCAAACAAGCCTGCAAGGAAGACGTCCCTACGAGAGGACGTAGCGCCACCCTACACGGAGGTAGGCATGGCACCAACGCCAAAGAGAGTGGTACTCTGGCGTTACAGGCCATGGCCCCAGCTAGGATGCGTGGGAAGCCCGTGGGTTCGAAGGATACCTTGGCACAAACCAATCCTTGGATCATCAACACTCAAAATCCGTCTCATGAGTATCTTTCAGGTTATGGTTATCATTGGGGGACTCCTCAACGTCAGAACCTATTCCTGAGAATATAGAGCTCTATGAAACTTACACTAGTGTACATGAGACGTGGGATAGAAACTCCATCATAATTGATGATGTAGTCACGCACTTCGTTGCGCATGAGTTTGTTGAGTCCGATGATATCGAACCACACTCCGTTGATGAATGAATGCCAACGTAGAGAGATTTGGCCTAAATGGAAATATGTGATCCAGGTTAAGATGGATTCTCTAACGAAGAGGAAGGTTTTCGAGCTAGAGATGCCAACACCTCCTAACATAAAACCTGTTGACTAATGGGTCTTCGTTAGAAAGCGTGATGAGAAAAAGAGATGGTAATCTCGTCTTATGGCGCAAGGCTTCTCACAAAAACGCTCTGGAATCGACTACGATGAGACATATTATCTCGTAATGGATGTCATTGCACTCCACTACCCTGTCACTTTGGTAGTTTCCGAATAACTGAACATGCAGCTTACAAATGTGGTCACTACGTATCTTAGGGGATCTAGATACGGAATATATACATGAAGATTCATGGTGAACTTCATTTACCCAAGTCAAGTGGCTCTAGACCACGGAGCGCGTTTACAATAAGGTTGAAACGCTCACTAAAGTGACTACTTGATTGGGAAGGGATATGCCCACGCGTTTCCATAACAAGTTTCGGATTCCATCGCCGTTCATGTTCGACAGGATCTTCATTAGAAGCCCTTAAAGAGTTAAGGGAAACCGCTGAACACTTGAAATCCGAGTTTGAGATGAAGGATTTTGGGAGAACACGATTATGTCTCGGTTTGGAACTTGAGCATCGTGTTGATAGATGCTTAGGCATTTGACACGGTCAAACCTTCAAGCACCCCCTTGATCGTTCATAGTCTTGATCCTTAAAAGGATCCTCTTCATTCAAAGGATGATAATGAAGATGTGTTAGAGGCAGGAGTGACTTACTTGAGTACAATAGGCGCATTATTGTACTTAGCTAAATGCACAAGACCGGACATCTCTTTTACAATGAACTTGTTGGCTAGATATAGCTCTGCGCCAACGCAACACCATTGAATTGGTGTAAAAGATATATTTCGATACTTGAGATGTATGATTGATATGAGCTTATTCTATCCCTACAATGAGATGATGGATTCGGACCCATCACACACCAGGAACGCCGCCAACGCTGGCCTGCGTTCTCTATCCCCATCCCAAAAGGATATAAGTGTTTTAGAAGGTTTTGCTGATGCTGGGTACCTATCTAACCCACACAAAGGTCGCCCCCAAACTGGTTAAGTGTTCACCATGGGAAAAGACCATGATATCTTGGAGGTCTACAGAACAGACCGTCGCTATATCTTCGAACCATGCAGAGATTATTGCTCTTCACGAAGTGGTTCGTGAATGTTTATGGAGTGGATCCATAATCACGCATGTTCGAACAATTGTGGTTTGAAGTCTACCACAAGATGAGCCTACAAGCATTTAGGATAATGCTGTTCATTTTGAAAAAATGAAGCTAGGCTACATCAAAAGCGACAACACCAAGTATAATCAGCAACAACAGACTTTCCTCAAGATCAAAGTGAATTAGGTTCAATCTGAGGAAAATATGGCAGACTTGTTTACTAAGTCATTGCTCAAATCCACGTTCGAGAAACATGTGGCAAGAATTGGTTTGCGGAAATTATCTGAACTCCCATGATCGTAGTCATCAGGGGGAGGCACATACATCAGGGGGAGATGTCTACATGTTCGTCTCGAATCGTGAATGGTGTGTTATGCTCTTTTTCCCATTCGACCGAGGTTATTTTTGTCCCACTGGGTTTTTGTTACTCGGTAAGGTTTTTAACGAGGCAACGAGAGAAGCACCGCGTTTGGGCAACACAAGGGGGAGTGTTTAAGGATACCTCTATTTGTGTTTGGCCCAAACTCTAGGTTACTTGACCTAGTTGTAATAGAGTTTAATTAGAAGAATCTAGAGATTATCTTTCCTTGTATGATTCTAACTCTATGCATTGTAATCCTTTATATAAAGAGAGCCCTATTATCAATGAGAATACACAGCAAATTCCTATCAATTCTCTTTTCCCTAAAACAGTTATAAATTTTTAGAGGTTGTACGCGTTTAACCCCCGCCAAAATGAAAATATTGGTTTGGTTTGATCTCCAAAAATGCAGTGTGCATTTAGCCCCGCTCATATTGGTTTTGTTTGATCTCCAACCAATTAATCCAGTTCTTAAATCTAAAACTAACTAACTAACTAACATGGACAAGTGTTATTTATTTTTTAGAATAGCAAAACCCATTATGTCGTGGTAATTACTATACAACTTAATTTATCCTTTTGCAATTTGAATAATTTTGTGTATAAATGCTTTTAAATTTATCAAGGGTGGTCATGTACTTAACTACTAATTGTCCAATCTGTTAAAGTAAAATGACAATTGGAATTGGTCTACTCATTTCATTCATAACCCCTTTATATAGGGATAGAATTACAACGGAAATATCAATTACATTGATGATACTAAATGCTGATTGAGCTGTGATTTGTAATTGCTTGATTCCCTCTTCGTCTGTTTCTTTGACGAAGGCACATAATGTGCTTTTCCTTTAACACTCCCCCTTGTGCCAAGTCAAAGACGAAATGGTGCATGAGTTTTGCCTCACTAAAAACCTTGCCAAGTAACAACAAAAACCCTGTGGGACAAAAATAAAACTTGGTCGAAGGAAAAGAGCACAACGCACCTTCTACATTTGAGAATGACATGTGTGTGTTAGAC